>JANHZU010003515.1:69988-79988 GCA_032468055.1 Acrochordus granulatus
TCAGCTCTGACTGTTCATTGGAGGGACAGATACTGAAGCTGAAGCTCAAATACTCTGGCCACATAATGTGAAGAGAGGACTCATTAGAAAGATTAATCTCAATTACTAAAGGCCCTGAGCTTGAAACAGGTGGCCTGGATAAAAGGATTACTATGATTTGAGGGTAGCCCTGTGGACTGCTGAAATCAAAACTTCTTCCCTTTCTGTTCATGCCATTTTATTCAAAAAGAAAATGATTTTTGTTCAAAAAAAAAAACCCTCCTTGTTGGGGGACTGTTATTTCATTGCCAATTTTCATACCATTAGAGGGCTCTGGATAACTGGTGGAAACAGCTTTGTGGAGACTCATAGTAGATATATTCTATCTGTTGTAAGCTGAATATATAAGCAAATGTTCCGATGGCCTAAGGAAGTCACTGGTTTGTGGTTTGGTTTTTGGATGTAAGTTCCTATTTTCTATCCCATTAGAAACAAAGAAACCATGTTAAAAGAGCTGCTTAATCACTTCATGCTAATCCCTACACTTAAGTCAATCAAACCCATGAAATATATTGAGCCCAATCTAATAATCCATATTATGATTTAACACTAGCTGGCTGCAGAATTCTGAGAGATGAAGTCCACAATCTTCATTGCCAAGATTGAGAATCACTGGCTTTACATGCTGTCCTGTTTACATGCTGTCCTGTTTACATATGTAGGCTAAGCTCCTACCATATGTTGAATCATAAAGTTCCTAATTCCAATTTATTCTAGTCTAGAAGCTTTGCAAACCTACCCAACTTGGCCAGTCATTCTCCCTTGGCCCAACCTACTTCACTATGGAGAAAAATGGGAGGAATGTATAGTGCCTTGAGTTCCTGAAGGAAAGCTGAGATAGAAATCCTTCTTTTTTTTAAAAAAAAATAATGTTGACTTTTGAGATTTCATTGATACATTGGACAGATATGTTTTTCTATTAGAGAATTCTTCCTGGACTGGTTTTAGATTGATTTATCCATCAGTTATACCCAATATATGGGTGAGAAGATATACCATTGCTTTATTAGTCATTAGGTGGAATGAAATTTCATCTAATGATCATTTCAAGCAGGAGATGGGGATGTTTTAGAAAAAAAAACAGCAAAATGTTATCCAAACTGTTTCAGAACAATAAACATTAGCTCTGAAAGCTGTATAAGATTTTATGTAGCCAGGCATCCAAATGATCTTAAAATAGAGAATGAAACCATGGCATATAGCAGGATTAAATAATTTTCATTAGTTCTTATTATTTTATTCCTACCAAGTTGCTAAAGTCAAGATGGAGAAGTTGGAGCCCCAATGCTGTGAATATTGGGATTGAGAGTAGAAGGGGGACATTAGAGAATAACAAAACAAATAAGGTTATTAATCCTCCAAAACACTTTAAAAGCTCGAAATAACCATTTAAAATGCATATTCCAATTCTTTATCTTTCAAAGCAAAATTCCCTGCCAATTTTTCAGCGGCAAATTGCATGGCTGACTTTTGGGGCAAACCAGGAAAGGCTTCCAAGCCTATAACTGGGGATGGTAAAAGCTTCATGTGGCTAGCCAACAATATCAGACTCTGCACCTGGTAGCAAATTGTCAGTGTAAGACTTTATAATCCACTGTGCATTTCCAATCCTTCACATCTGATCGGATTTTGTCTGCGACTAAAACGGGTGACCAATAGACCAAGACTGGAAATACCCTACCAGTTCCTGGTCTTGATCTGGTTCTGACCAGTGCAACTTAAATCCTAAAGAAAGCTATCACACACTTTGTTCCTCTGCTTTAGTCGTTGGAAGAGATTCAGGCATTACTACTGAAGTAGAACAATTTAGACAATAGAAATGCAGATCAAGTTTGCACAGAGCACATCATAAACATTAGAGGAGAGTAGATGAGCTTCTGTATATAGCCAAGCTGATTCTGAACACTTCGATGCTTCAAGACAAGTGATTCACAGATATGTGTTTTCAGCTTAGAGTCTCTCCATAATATTTGCATTTCTCATAATATCACTTGCCCAATAGAGAGCTATTGCACCATTGATTTTAATGGAGTTTAGCTGAGTGCATGCTGCAGAAAGCAAATGCTAGAGAGAGACTAATGTAGTTGCTGGTGCATAAAATAACCCAAACCAATATTCTTAGTAGTAGTCATTTGCCACAAAACCTTACGACATATTTTGGTATGATTCCAAGATATTCTTAGTGACATTAACACAGAAATATCTTTGTTTAAGTAATTTGTTTTTCACTATCATAGCTTTTCTTGCTGTGTGAAAAAACCAGACCTTTGAAAAGGTCCCTTTTCAGCTTAATATTTCAAGATTGTAGTACTGTGTCATTATTTCCGAAAGGCAGCATATGTTCCTGCACAATATGAAGTTAATTTGAACACATGCTCAGGAGCAGTTTCAATGTTGTCAGTTAATGGCACACCAAGTCCTACTACTACTGCTGCTCCTCACCTGAGTTTAAAAAATGCTTGAATTCTTATGTTGTCCAAATATCGCAGTTCTAATTCTTGCCTGGGGCTAGTCATAGGAGGCACGCGACTCCTTTGTTAAAACATTGATTTTTGATCTCTTCCTAGGTATAGTTCGTTGCAATCAATTTTGATCTGAAAAAGTCTACATGATCTGGAACCAATCTGCTTGAAATATTGATTTTATTATATTTGTTATTATTCAAAAAAGCAATAAAGGTGGCATAAAAAATCTAATAAATAAATTCTTTAAAGCCAGCTCAGGAATTAAGATGCTGGGGAAAAGTTTTTTTCTAGGTCATATCACCATTGGAGTTCTCTGCGATGTGCTATGAGGAAAACACAAAAAATAAAACCAAAGCATTTTTAGATAGAAATAATGAACTATTTTATTAGAAGTTACGACTTACCATGAGTCACTGTGATCCCTATTGACAAACTGCAGAAGAGAGCCCCAAATAAGTTTATCCTCTACATTACATACATATTGTCAATAGCATTGTAACAGATAGTAACAGAAAGAAAGGCACTCTTTCCACTGGAGTGCTTTGATAAACTGTTAAATTGACCCTACTGTTACTTTTCATACTTGTAGTATCCTTCTTGATCACTGGTGTTTATATTGCACTCTCCTAATACCTAAATCGAGGCACAAAAGGACAAGTGCTTACGTTCTGCCAACTGTTTGCAGTCCAGGGTTGTAGCATTGGGTGCTAGTGTTTGTAGCTATTGCTATAAAAAACACATAGCACAATTCTATATGCTTCATGTGGTTTTGGTGATCTATACCATCAAGTGAGAGATTCT
Source organism: Acrochordus granulatus (assembly GCA_032468055.1). NCBI lineage: Eukaryota > Metazoa > Chordata > Lepidosauria > Squamata > Acrochordidae > Acrochordus > Acrochordus granulatus. The sequence continues at coordinate 73,294 of JANHZU010003515.1, forward strand.
CTTGGTTGTGATTCTCCAGCTTTAGAATTCCCTAAACAGAGAATGCTTTATTAAGAGATGGCACTTATAGAGTCCTTGGTACTCTCTGAGCTGGGTTATTTTTTTGCAGATGTTTCATTATCCAACTTGGTAATATTATCAATCCCCCCAGTGAGGCACCACTTTGCTGTGGTTGGGGAGCTTGTGTGCTCTGAAGATGAGAACTATGCCAGAGGTTCAACCATACTGGACAGATCTCATCAGAGGAGCCAGGTGAAGAGTGTCTCCCTCCCATAAAAATATGAGAAGTAAATTACAGAAATCCAGTCATCACCCGGGGTAACAAGGACCGTGTTAGATGTTGTTGGGGTTCCTGGACATCTAGTGGAAAATGGGCTACAGGACTCCACTGGAGAAGGAAATGGCAACTCACTCCAGTACTCCTGCCAAGAATACCCCATGGACAGCAACAAAAGGCTAAAAGAGAGGACACCATGACTGTAGCCATGAAATCAAAAGACGCTTGCTCCTTGGGAGGGAGGAAAGCTATGGCAAACCTAGACAGCATACTAAGAAGCAGAGACATCACCTTGCCGACAAAGGTCAGCATAGTCAAGGCTATGGTTTTCCCAGTAGTAATGTATGGCTGTGAGAGCTGGACCATAAGGAAGGCTGAGCATCAAAGAATTGATGCCTTCAAAGTGTGGTGCTGAAGAAGACTACTGAGGGTTCCTGGGACTGCAAGGAGATCAAACCAGTCAATCCTACAGCAAATTGATTGTTCCCTAATTGCTCCTTGGAGGACGAAGCTGAAGCTCAAGTACTTTGGCCACCTAATGTGCAGGGAGGACTCATTCGAAAATACTTTGATGCTGGGAAGGATTGAAGGGAGGCGGAGAAGGGGACAGCAGAGGATGAGATGGATAGACAGCATAGTCAGTGTGATGGGCGTGGGCTTGGGTGGACCCCAGGAGGCAGTTCAGGACAGGGAGGCCTTGCATACTACAGTCAATTGGGTTACGAAGAGTTGGACATGACTGCGCATCTGAACAACAAAAACATCAGTGCTAGAAGGCAGTGGATTTGCTTTCTGTTTATATACAAGTGGCTGTCCTATCAGTGGGAGTGTTCTTGGTTATTCCCTGATTAGGCTGTTTGATTGTTTAAGTGATTGTTTGCCTAAATAGATATTTCCTTGATTGAGGTGTTGTTTATAGCTTGGTTGTTGGTCTAGTGTTAATCTTGGTCTTAATCTCTGGTTGATTGCTGGTGAGGAGGTTTTTTGGTCTTTTATTTGGACCATACAGCAAGACCATTCCCAACACTGACAGGACAGCCACTTAAATATACATAGGGAGCAAACCATCACTCCCTTCTAGCACTGATGAAGTTACCTAATTGGGTAGTGAAACATCTGCAAGAAAACAACCAGCTCAGAGAGCACCAAGGATTCCCCAGTTCAGCTCTCAGCTACAAATATTCTCTTCTATCAGATGGCATTTGATTGACCTTTTTGGCTCTTGAAAACTATGTAGGATGAGCTCTGGTTACTGCCTGGATAGAAGAATGGGAAATCCCAGGAAACACTGGGAAATTGAAAGAACAATTTAGAAGAAGGCGATAGCTCTGTCAGTGAAATTGCAAAATGCAGTTGGATCACCAGCCATCAAACCCAATCTTGGGTATCTTCACTTTTTAGTACTTTCAGCCAGAAGCCTCCCAATAAATAAAAACTAAAAAAAAAACTGATGACAAAGCACATTTTTAGCTCAAAAGCTGATAGATGTTGTTATTATTTTCAAGAATGTGTGCCTACATGTCATTGTTGACTCATGGCAACATTCTGGACTAGTCCCTGAAGTTTTCTTGGTGAGGTTTTTTTGGAAATGATTTGCTATCACCTCCTTTCTAGGCTGCGAAGCTGACTGGCCCAAGAACACACAGCTGGCTTTGTGCCCAAGGCAGGACTAGAACTCAGGGTCTCCCAGTTTCTAGCCCAATGCCTTAACCACTTCACCAAATTATGTTTTTAATATATTTTAACTTTTCCTTTTTTATATCATAATTATATTGTTTTACTTTCCTTTATATCTTGAATGCCATTGGTCAAAATCCCAATGCAAATCTTATTAACAATTATAACAAAACAACACCATAAATAAAATTCAGAATGCTGTTATTAACATAATTTTTATGACCATCTTTTCCCGAGTACAAGAAAACATTTCTTATGATTCTTCTACAAACTGGCAATCTCATATTGATTCCTTACTGTACAGATCTATCTATGGAAATTTCTTTTATACTTTTTACATTTTTCAAAAGCCAATTTGTTCCTACTGTCAGTGCAATATTGGCCTTTCATTCTTATTTCTGAGTGTTATTTTTCTCCCTCTTCTTTTCAATGAACTTTTTATTGGCATCTATTTTGCTTGGCTGAACTGTATCTGATTTCAAAACAGCGAAGCCAAGAAAGGTCATTTCAATAACAACCAGTGACTGCAAACTCTCTTTTCCATACTTAGTGGCAGGAAGTTGGTCTTCTGGAAATTTTCCTATTGTTTACCTTCCCAATATTTTGTTTGTCTGTTTTTAAGACCTTTCTTGTGTCCTTTAAAAGTTGTCTGGCATTCCTAGGTTAAGCTGTGTATGAGCAGAACATTCAGCTATTCTAAGAACATACCTCTTTTGTCTACATCTTAAAGTTGCCAGGTTTGAAAAATACTGATTTAGATCATTAAAAGTCTTATTTCAAACAACAGCAATACTATTTGGCAAGAAAAAAGCCATAAAGTAAAAATATCTTCTTAAAATACAGTGGAGCAAAAAAGTATTCAGTCAGCCACCAATTGTCCAAGTTCTCCCACTTAAAAAGATGTGAGGGGCCTGTCATTGTCATCATAGGTATACCTCAACTATGAGAGGCAAAATGTGAAAACAAATCCAGGCAATCACATTGTCTGATTCAGAAAGAAGCTATTTGCAAATTATGATGGAAAATAAGTATTTGGTCAATATCAAAAGTTCATCTCAACACTTTGTTATATATCCTTTGTTGGCAATGACAGAGGTCAAACGTTTTCTGTAAGTCTTCACAAGGTTGTCACACACTGTTGCTGGTATGTTGGCCCATTCCTCCATGCAGATCTCCTCTCGAGCCTAGTGATGTTTTGGGGCTGTGGCTGGGCAACACAGACTTTCAACTCCCTCCAGAGGTTTTCTCTGGGGTTGAGACCTGGAGACTGGCTAGGCCACTCCAGGACCTTGAAATGCGTCTTACGAAGCTGCTCCTTCGTTGCCCGGGTGGTGTGTTTGGGATCATCGTCATGCCGAAAGTCCCAGCCACGTTTCATCCTCAATGCCCTTGCTGATGGAAGGAGGTTTGCACTCAAACTCTCAGGATACGTGGCCCCATTCATTCTTTCCTGTACACGGATCAGTCGTTCCTCTCCTGTATAAGGGAGGGTTACAGTATTACTGGCTTTCTATCTAGAGAAAAATATGGGAAGTGTGGTGGTGTATGGAATGGATGAAGGAACAAGAAAGGTGGGTTGAAGAAGCTAAATAGGAGGGAAGTTTTTTTTGACCTCCAACAATACTGTAAATCAAGATTATCCAGTGAAATGACATTATAGGTAATGTAGACTATATTGTTATAAGCTTTAAATTAGCAGTAAGTATTCATTGAGCTACTGTTACTTGCCCCAGTTCCTGCCAATCTAGCAATTTGAAAGCATGCAAAATGCAAGTAGATAAATAGGTATCGCCTAAATTGGTGGGAAGGTAACAGCGTTCCATGCGCCTTAGCTTACTGTCATATGACCATGGGAGTGTCTTTGGACAATTTGGACAGCTGTTTTATCACTCTTTGGCTATAAAACAGAGATGAGCATCACCCCTTAGAGTTGGACACGACTGAAAGGGGAAATAGTTACTTTTTATTCATATAAACTGGGTGGTTTAATGTCATTTTAATAGTTTGCTTTGTTCAAATGCTGATTTTACATTTTTATTTAATTATAGAAAGGTCAGTTATAAAAATCTTTTTATGCAATACATGAATAAGAACAATTCATTTAGAACTGATCTCTAGTCTACAAATTATAGATGTTAGTTTAAAAAGGGACCTTGTATTGGTGTGGGTGACTTCTAAGGAAGAAATGGCAGACTGAAGACGGCGCTGTGGAAAGCAAAGTAGATGACTCCAATGGAATGAAGAGCTGATGAGTAGAGCAGCTTTTTGATAAGTCCTCTTGAGACAAGGGAAGGACTTGAGATTGCCAAGAAATGCTCCAGACAGTTGGTCCTTAAAATTGTTCATATTTATTGTAATGAAAGGGCAAATAACTTCATTATATATTACTTTTCTTTTTATTATATTCCTATTTTTAAGTTCTTTCTCTTTCTCTTTTTTCTTTTCTGCATCTTATATTTTTTTCTTTTTATTCTTCTATGTATATTTAGTTTGTATTAGATTTATTATTCCATATTTAGGTGGAAATTTAATAAAATTACTATATACAAAAAAAAGGGATCTTGTATTAATGGTCAACCAAGTATCTCCAAAAGGACATACTGAAGCAACAGAACTGCATTGCAATGGTGTCTATTCATTCATAGGAAGAAAGATTCAATAAATGTGTCCAGGTGTGTCCACATGGTAAGTTAAAGTTTGAATGGCGTCTGTGATAGTGTGATCAAAACATACCTGAGGGTACCCCTGGATGTGTCTTTGACTTTTTGCATTCTCAAACCACTTTTGGAGAGGGCAATTCACCAGCAAATCTTTCACTAAATTTTATTGACTTGCTCTTCTCTTTTTTAAAAAAAAAATGCTATTTTTTAAAAAAGAAGTGAGCTTTTTACAATCCTTCTTGAAATTTAAGAAATATTCATGCCTTTTTATATACTTTATATAAATTATATACTTTATATATATTATATAAAGTAGATACTTTCTACAAAGGATCTAAAAGGCTTGGATGATTTGTTATCAGACATTTTTAAAATCCTATAAGGATCCACCTTTCAATTCAAAGCAGAAATGAAAGCATTTATCCAAAACTCTATAAATTCTGTCCCAAGAAAATCCAGATTCTGCAAACTGTAGGGATATGAAGGGTTATTCCAGAGCTCAGAACTATGGGTGTGGTTTTCCCAGAGTGGCCATTGAGAGATCTGCACCTGCAAAGCTTCCTTATCACAAGAAGTCTGATTTATCACAAGAAGCCTGAGAAACTATGTGGAGCGAATGGTGGAATATTCCTACTTGCTTGATGTATACACATGTGCAAATATTCTTCATGATGTAACCTTGTAACAATGCAGTAACTAATAAAGTTGGGGAAGAAAACAGTGGGAGAGCTTTTTCTCTCTGGATCTCTATCCTGCTTCTTGCCACAGCAGCTAGATCTGCTTCTGAGTCTAATTTCTGCTTGTACAATAGCTTTGTGTCCCTAATTCCTTCATCTGGTGCTCAAAGGTAAGAGCACGGATCCCAGATAACTGCTACACAAACAAAACATTTTGCCCTCTGCTCTGATGTTGGCACTGTTGCCATTAAGGAAGAAAAGCAAGAAAAATGAGGTATACAAATTAATTTGACTCAGCAAGTGATAGTACCTAGTTGATTTGTGCGCGCGCGTGCATGTCTGAGCCCAGAAATTAAGTGGGGTTGCATTTTGGAATATTTTGGTAGGAAATATCCAAGAAATCCAAAGCAGGGAGGTGGGGGAACAGCTATAGCCAGGGCAATAATGAGATAAAAGGCAGTTTAGTTCACAGAAGAAATCTAAGTGTGGAAAATACCTCAGAAGACATCCTCCCTAGCTTTTTGAGCTGTAAAGGCTACGGGGGAAGAAAAGGACTTTCGGATTTGCAAAATTGATGTCAGCCTTGCGAGGTAGTACAGACACGAAACACACTCAAATGAACCAATTCTACTTTATTGTAAAGTTACATTACCACGAATAGCATCTTGCAAGTCTGAAAGAAGAATGGGAATGACCCCTAAAGTTCCATTAAGCAGAATAACAGCAGGAGAATCGAATGCGTCTTTCGTTAGATTTAATTGGATGGATTTTTAAAACGTTGTTGTGGATGTCATTTAATCAGCTTTGGCTGAGGCGACGTGCACATGGAAGAAAAAAAAGAATATGGGATGGTCAGAAATATAAGGGGCGTGGTGGTGCGTGGGCTAAGGTGCTGGGCTTCTCAGCTGGGAGGTTGGCATCCCAAGTTTGAGACCTAAGTGCCACCATGCAACGGCATATGCTCCTGTTACTTGCTCCAGCTCCTGCCAACCAAGCAGTTCAAAAGCCTGGAAAAATGCAACTGGATCAGTAGGTACCACCTCGGTGGGAAGTAACTGTGTTCCATGCACCTCAGTGTATAGTCATGCCAACCACATGACCACGGAAGTGTCTTCAGACAAATGCTGTCTCTTCAACTAGGGAACGGAGATGACCACTGCCCTCTATAGTTGGCCATGACTGGCAGGGGAAACCATTACCTTTTAGAAATATAATTAATTTCAGATAGCTAACCCCACATGTCCTCTTATCCTAACTTGGTTAGTAACGATTTAATATCTAATGTCAACATTTTGTTTTAAATTTGTGCCACTTTTTTCTGTACGAAGTATATCGCAACAAAGTTTAAAAAACAGGCATCTGGACTGGATTTTTTCTCAAGTCGAAGACGTTTCGCCTTTAATC
>JANHZU010003515.1:80088-92449 GCA_032468055.1 Acrochordus granulatus
CAGTCCAGATGCCTGTTTTTTAAACTTTGTTGCGATGCAATTACCCTGGACGAGTGAGAGTCTTCACAGACATGTACGAAGTATAAAAGTTTAAAGGGACTGTTCAGTAATACATTCTTTTAGTCTCAAGGATTTCAGTTGTCTGCAAACTATTTTCTTGCGGAAAGCTAATTTGCTTATCTTTCTTGGAAAAAAATTTAAATTGGACTCAAGGGTCTTCATTAAAATCGAGGGAAGAAACAGTTTTCCCTACACAGAATTCGACACATCTTGACTGTATACCCAAAAGTATAATTCTTATTTCAAACATGAAGTAATGCAAGAGGAACTATTTTGGTTTATTGAGAGTAGAAATCATTCCATTTTAGCTTCGAACAGTTTTTTTTCTAGAATACCACGTATATCTTAGCCTTTGGAATCAAATTACGGCAGTTACAGAGAGTGGGATGTATTGAGCTCTATGTTAAGATGTAAATTTATTGTGAATATCATCTGAGTTTTTCATTCTGAACTCATGTGGTCCTCTTTGTGGGGCTAATCTGTTTACCTGTACTCAGTGTTCTCACTTCTGATAATAGAATGCATCATTTTTATTTATCAGATCTTTCTCTTTGCCCCCCAATGTATTTATATAACGAGGCTTATGTGCCCTTCCAATTGAACCTGACTCTGAATAGTTTACAGACCTCCCAAAACATCAGTAAAATTTAAATTGTAACATAACTATCAAAATTAAATTATCTAATCAGTTGCTTTCAGTTCTGGTTGGCACAACACCCGAAAGGATGTTGAGGGACTGGAAAGAGGGCAGAGAAAAGCCATTAAGGATGGTGAGGGCTTGGAGATTAAATGCTGTGAAGAACGTTGAAAGAACTGAACAAGAGAAGACTAAGCCTGAAGATGTGCAAACTTCACCTCCCCGAACTTCTGGTTGGTGAATTTTGGGGAGTGAAGTCCTCACATCTTCAGGATGTCTAGGTTGGGAAGCCCTGGGCTAGGGATACAAAAGTAGAGGGGCTGTCACAGCATGGAGAGTTGGATTTATTGACCATACAGTAGATTTTGACATCAGAACAAGGTTCAACGGGTGAAACTTTGTAGTGGGAAATCCAAACATGAAATACGGGTGAGTTTCTGGTCACAAGAGCTACTAAGTAGTGAAGTTTGTTTTCAGGATTTATGGATGCTCAATCATGGCAGGTTTTCAAACAAAAGTGGGACAGCCATCTGTCTGGGATAGTTTGATGATTTCTGCCCTGGGAGGAGTTTGAATTAAAAATACCTTCAAGGTCCCTTCCAATCTTATCATTCTACACATAATGATATATTAACAAAGCAGTAGAATAAGTAACATCCCATGACTCAGGATAAACATAAAACCATCCACATCAGGAGAAATTGAAAAAAAATTCCCTTAACCCCAAGTCTGTTAAAGAACCAGGGCATAATGTCATTGCAGAAAACTGGCCAGTTTAGGGCCAATTTGACATCAGAGAAAATGATGCTATTTCTGCTAAGATAGTGCCGAGTCTCCTATTTGCTATTTTTTGATCTGAAAGTGGACATTTTGCTGAAGGGGATATTTTCGATGAAAAGCATCACACCCATCTTTATTTCTCTGGTTGTCTTTAATGCTTATCTTTAATTGGGCTCCTTGATCCCAGGTTTCACCTGAGAGTGGTTGTCATTTTTCCTTCCCTTCATATGGTCCTACCAATTAGGAATCTCATTCATACAGGTAGCCTTCAGTTAATGACTTCTCTATTTAATGACCCTTACTTATGAGGGCACTGAAAAAGTAGCTGTCCTTGAACTTATGACTGTTGCAGCATCCCCACAGTCATGTGATCATGATTCTGCACTTTGCAACTGGCACATATTTATGACAATTGCAGTGTCCCGCAGTTACGGGCTTGCCATTTGCAAGATTCACAGCTGATTTCCAACAAGCAAAGTCAATGGGAAAGCCAGCAGGAAATTGCAAGTCGCGGCCATGTGATGCCATGCTTAACAATCACAGGGGATTCACTTTACAACTTCAGCAGAACTGATTAGGTTGGGCACAGTCGTGTGATGTTTCATTTAGTGACATCACTTAGTGACAGAATTGTTGGACCCAACTGTGTTCATTCAGTGAGAACTACCTGTAGTAAACAATAAACTATGCCCTTGGTAGACTTTGTATCTGCAACATACAAGGGCTTAAAATGTAGTGAGGATATCAGCCTACGGACAAATCATACCACAATCCTCCTGCCTTTGAATCCATAAATCCACCTGAATTTTATATACTCCTCTCTTAGCTTGGATCAGGACCCATGGGTGGTGTGTGTTCTGGTTAAAGATTCTTGAATTGCCTTGGCACTGATTTTGGATGATGGTTTCCATGAACGTCTCCAGCTTTCCTGAAGGAAAATGTTAACTTTTCCTTAAAACTGCCTCCTCTTTGTTTCGAAACACCTTCTTATGTTCTGAGACTTTTTAGTTTTAGCATTCATTAGGTGTTGCTGAGGGCGCTTTGTCATTTGCCGATTCTGTTATTATGTGCTTTTATTGTTGTGGTACTTAAATTATGTAAACTGCTTTGGAACTCATTTTGGGGACAGATCTGATAGAAATAGTAGAAGAGGCCAACACATTGTTCTAACGTCCCATAAATGATGCTGCATGTTAAAGAGTAGATTGGGCACATGAAAAACATTCCTCATCCCCCTTTGATGACTGCTACATTTCATTTTATGCTTGCTCGCTCGAGAAACTGCATAAATTCATACCCTCTGCATACGGAGCTGTGGATGGAAAAAAGGATTCCCACTAGATTTAATGCAACTCTTTTCCTTTTCTCTGTAACCCCAAAGGGTTTAATGTTGGATATACTTAACCACTGTCTCCTTTTCATTTCTCATGTACCTAAAGATTTGAATTTCCCCCCCTTCAAATTCAACAGTATATCAGTAATGATAAAAACATCAAACAACTGGCCGACTGGGCAACGAACTATAATAAGAAGTGTGGCTAATTCATGTGACAAAATACCAGGAGAGCATAGATTAGCAGACAAAGAACTGGAGAAGATCACAAAGAATCAAGGTCTGAAAATCAAAGTGGAAAGACGGTGGCGGCATAAATTGGCCGTGATGGTCCCAGTGCTGATCGACACATGTGGTGCCATACCAGAGAATCTTGGATGGCACTTAGAAAATCCATGCATTGACAAAATGTCCATCTGTAAATCGCAAAAGGCCACACTGTTTGGATCTGCACATAAACTGTGACAATCCATTACGACATCCTAGGTTCTTGGGAACAACTCTAGATTACAACAGATGTTCAAAGGCCAACACCGATCGGCAGTGACCATTGACTTCACATTGTTGTCAATAGATAATAATCATCCAAGAACAACATCTGCCTATCCCTGGCCCTTGGGAAGGACTCAATAGGAGGGGGAAAAAAGCCAAATCCAGTCTAAACATCTGGCTGACCGTGTGATGAACTACAATAGGAATAGATGAGGAACAGGAAACTCTGTGATACAAAATATTCAACTATCCAGTTGAACGCTATCAAAATTAGACACAATGAGAATTGAACCTGGGATCTTTAGAATTCAAAGGAGATGTTTTCTCACCATATAATAATTCTTCTAAAAATGGAGCAGGTGACTAGCCCTCATGAATAAATGGCTGCTTTAAATAACAAGTGGCTTCTATCAGATCACACTATTTGTCTCTTGTAATGGACAATGAGAATTTTAGACACAGATATCTTGGGGGGTAGACATTATGATGCAAACGTTAAATGCCTCTTAACACTTGCGTACGTTATCACAATGCCAGTCCTAAAGGTCACAGCTTCTATGAGAATATTATGATTTATGTTTTACTATTTTGACACTGTGATGGCTAAGACCCAGCATCCATGATTTAGGCAAAGAAGGGTGTTTTCGTTCTCCGATTCCATTAACTGTGGTTGTTTGAGAATAAACTTAGATTAGTTCAGAGGAAAGAACGGTGTAAGGTCTAAAGCTGTGCATGAAATGGCTTTTGCTGACTATGAAGGTAAAAGAACAAAGGTTACTGCTTAAACTGCTCTTTCAGCAGAATTTAACAACACCGACACATATTAAGAAAGCCAACCCACTTCCTTCAAAAGCTTTTTTATTTGTAATTGACCGTAAAACACAATTATATGTGCTATACTACTAAGGTGTCCACTCTATAAAAGGCAGCATTTTAGGGATACAATGACAACAAAAACGACAATACGCGTATAAATTGCACAAGGTAAGTTTGAGCTTAAAAAGATTACAGTGATTTTTTTTCTTCAATCATATTTCCAGAAGCACTGAAAATTGCATTTGTACAAGAGATCCGATGTCAAATAAAAGACACATTCACAGAGAGGCAGAGTACTTCATCATTTCAGTACACGTTGCATAGTTTACTTTGCTTTTACACAGCTCCAGCAGGGTGAAGAACTTTCGAGAGGATTGTGATGAAAACATGTGACAAATAATTTTCATGGGATCGTCCATTTTTTTCCTGGACTATGAATTTGGGTTATCAACTTGATATAAACTACAGTGTTGCTTTTTTGATAGTGCAGTCTTCCAAAAATAATGGCATAGAAGAAGGGCAAGAGGATGCCTATATTCTGAGCAAGCATAACATGGTTTGCTGATAGTTCTGGAATATCTAGATCTTTGTAGGCGTTGAGCATGCATTGAAGATTCATTCAACTTACATGAAGTTAACATTGCATGAACATTATAATCTATGCTAATATAAACCAAATAAGTTGACAGAGGTTTGGAGGAACCAAAACTGGGCCTTTTGCTTATATTACTTGTGCTAATTTAAGTTGCTTCCCCTAAGAATATGGGTCAGTTCAAATGATAATTTATGGTATAGTTGTATAGCAGAATGTAGTGTCCTGGAACTTATATATACCCATATTGATATGATCTCAATTCTTTCTTGTGGTAGTTGTGATGACAATTATATTATCATTATTATCCACACATCTCTGAATTTTTTATTCATTTCATATCAATGTTTTCTCCTCCATCAGTAATTAGGATTACTGATCCTAATTAATGGCTGTTTTCCCCCTTTTCCTGCACTTAAATGTCTTATTTGCTTTGTACAATTAATATTGCAAGGATTTTAGGAACTGCTTTCATAGATTCAGTCAAATGACCCATATCATCAACTGAACTGGAGTTTTCATCAGGGCAATGAAACATGCAGTGATATCATGACATTGTGTCCCTTACATACATCTGTTCAACTTCATAAAAAGGTTAGAATCTGTGTTGTGAAACTGCCATTTGCCCTTCCCTTGGACACCCATGCAGTTGACAGTAATGTTCTCCAATCTGTTTAACGCTAGAGCGTAAGTACTGTAGGTTTCTCTAACTGTTGTGAACAGAATCAACACTGCCACACCATTCAGATTTCCATGGGGCAGGGAAATACACACTATCAATGTACTGAATTCTCCCTCTTTCTCTTTTGCCCAAAACATGCCTTAGTGGGGATAAGAAACACCAACCTTTCCCCCCAAAATGTTGGAATATTAACAATTAATTACAGAATGTAGAAATGAAGTAGATTCAGCACATTGCACCACATGGCTGGTCTACTAAACTAATGTCATTGTGCTGAAGTTATTCAGAAATGTAAATAAAGGACAGTAACTAAGACTTAGTTTGTAATACTTAATCTGCTTTTTGTTTCCTGAACACTTATGCTATAAAATTGCTAATTCCATAATTATCTTTCTTTGAAGCAGAGTGTCAAAATTCAAAGCTCTAGTCCAAATCAGACTAATAATCCTGTTCAATAGCACCAGTGGTAGAAATGGTTTTAATTAATAATGTCCATTGAAGATGATAATGGAACCAGTTAAATATATTACTTTCCAAGTATTCATATGGAAATATAGGAAATGTTGATCATGAAATTGGGGAAATATCTTTTTAAGACATGAGGCTTAATACATCTTTGGCTTTATAGCTATTCCTTTAAAATAAGATTTGGATAGTGAATTAAATGCCTCGAAAAGTAACTGAGTTAAGAGACAATTAAAACTCATAAAAATAAAGGAAAACTAAAAAGAAATATTTATATTCTCATGTGTTTCATTAAATTCTTCAAAATTTAAATTTTTTTCCAGGGAGAATTTAAAGAAGTAAACAAAGGAACAGATAAATCTTCAGCTTAATAAAAGGAACCAATTTAGAGGATAGCAGAACAATAGTGGTTTAGACGTTAAAATATGACCTAATAAGCCAAATTTAATTTTATATATGATATACAATTGTAAAACCATTTTTTCTTCCTTAAATCATGGAATCAGAAATCAACATAGAGAAATAAAGCTTCAAACTCATTTTAGATATAAGCCTTTATCAATGGAAGCCTCCTACCTCTTGGAACATTTGATTTTAAATGTAAAGTTTTCTTTTTTGACCGTAATTGTCCTACATATTTCATCAGATATTTTCGATGAGAAATGAGTTAGTATATGTGTGCACTTAACAAATAGAGAACACATATAGAATCATTGGGAAACACTGTCAGTCAAGGAACTTTCCTACTAGAGGTTCAAAACCGCAGGAAACTATCCTGTAGCTCTTCAAATCCCTTATTGACCGTCAGGATCTCAATAAATATTATGAATGTTGTATGAACCTAATAAACATTCGTTTTGCAAGCTTAAGTAAGGCTCACAGCATTAAATTACTTATTCAAAGCATAATTCTGATTATTATTATTTTAAGTCCCAGAGGTTAAGTTAGTCCTGGGAACTACTGATGGCAATTATATGACTTCATGTAATGTGAAGTCACGTATCGTACTTAAAATTATACTAATCTTTAAGTCTGATCTTCAAAAGCCGTAACTAGAAGTCAGTGGTTCAGATCCCATCTTTGTTGTTTCCGCTCGGTCCTGCATTTGAAGCGTGAAAATATGAGTTGCCGCTTATTCTAAAGATGGCAGTTGAATAATATTACGGAGCATGTCCAGTTCAAAGGCAAAAGATGCCAAGTAAACATTTGCATCTTCATGTGCTTTGAAGCATCGCATTGACTTGAGACTTGAAGCCCTGCATAGCTTTACAAAAGGCATTATAATAAAGCATATGAAGCACTGGGAACTCTTGAGAGCTGTATACCAATCTTCTCCGGTCTGCTGTCTTTCACCTCACCTGACAGTTCCTACTCCAATCATCTCCAGCTCTTTTAGACAATTTGGCCTATAAGCTGATTAGGTATTACAATCCAGGGCAGCTAGAGAAAATCCATTTGAGAAATTGGTTATGTTAAGTGAATGAAAAGCTTGGTTATTAGAACTAGATCCAGTTTAAACACACAAGCAGATAACATATTACCTAAAATGGGAGAGAAGGAGAGAGAGGCATAAACCACAGATTCTGACTGCTGGTGGTGAGACTTTTTTTTTTACTTGGAACAGAGGATTTTTGGTTAGATGGTTTTCTTTATCCCTAGAGTTCTGTGTCCTTGTTAGGAGTGGGCACAGTGTCTGTTTGAAATACGTTGTCAACTTGAGAGAGGTTATTCCAGACTCACAGCAAGCTATTCCAATCACACCACAAACATTCCCAATCTGAAAGAGCCCTATAGGATGGAACTGCCCAAACTACTTAATGTGAAAAAATGTGCGCGCTACTTGGTTTGTCTAAACCAGGTTGGCATGGACTCCAGAAGTGAAAGTTTGCAAAGGTAATAACCACTGAATGAGTTGAGCGGGTATATCATTTCCTTTCGGCGCAAGAGCATGTTAAAGGGTTCAGTTTAGCTTTCCTCCTTCCACTTGGGGTCTTCCGTGTGTGTTGGACTGACTACTCCCAGGATTCTTAGTCTGATTCCAACGCACGGAGAAGGAACCCGCATGGGGAAGGTCGCGAAAGCCTAAAAGATGCATTTATTTACAAGCCTGGGAAAGAATCTTTCCGAGCTACATAGCAACAGTTGTAGGAAGTTTTTCTGAAACTCTAAAATAGGAAGTAGAGTGACCTTTAGACTACTGCCTGAAAAGTAGTTTGGCACTTGAGAATTGACTGACTCAACCCTAAATATATTCTAACATGTTTGGTGACAACTTTGCACACCAATGGAGGCTGATAATTTGAATGAGTATCAGTATGGTATTTTGGAACCTGTAGTTTGAGTAAACAAGGCCAGCACAGGGGAGGATCATTCATACCCCTTTGTAAATAAGCAGATGATATACAAGTAATCCTCAATTTACAACCTTTCATTCAGTGGTCATTCAAAGTGAAGACAGCTGTGACTTATGATTGGCCCTCGCAATGTCTTCTCCATCGGATGGTCACAATTCAGAAACATTGCAACTGGTATGTATTTATGATGGTTGCAGCATCCCAGAATCATGAGATCACCATCTACAACTTTCCCACTGGGCTTCTGACAAGCAAAATCAATAGGAAAAGCCAGATTTATTTAACAACTGCATGATTTGCTTAATGACCCTGGAAAAAAGGATCGTAAAATCAAGCTCGGTCACGTGATGACTCATTTAACAACTGCATTGGTTAATGATGAAACTTCTGCTTCCAGCTGTGGTTGTAAGTTGAGGACTACCTGTCTGGACTCTAGCGCTCCCGGATGCAGCTTGCTTAATGTACAAACTTGCTTGCGGTGATCTGTCTGTTGTAATGCATATATCTAGGTATGATGCCTGTATTGCTAATCTTTTACTTCTTTTATTTTTTACATCTTTTACATCCATTGCAACACCAGGGTTCTCTAAACCTAATATACCTGTATTTGTTGGTGACCGTATATAAACCAAATTAGCCATTTTGCACATACAAAATCCTTTTTCCTTAATTTGCACAGTAAGTGTGCTTCAGTATGTTTGTGCAAAGAATGTTGTGCAAAAGTATTGTTGAGTACATGCACAAACAAAGAATTTTAAAAGCCATCTAAGAACTCAGCCAAAAGAGTGCTGCCATCATGCAGGTAGATTTCACCAGAGGCATGAAAAATTCAGCCC
Organism: Acrochordus granulatus; assembly: GCA_032468055.1. Classification (NCBI taxonomy): domain Eukaryota; kingdom Metazoa; phylum Chordata; class Lepidosauria; order Squamata; family Acrochordidae; genus Acrochordus; species Acrochordus granulatus. Next base: position 89,136 of record JANHZU010003515.1, read on the forward strand.
TTGAGTTCATTTGTTTTCTAAACTTAATCCCAGATTTGCATTCAGAGTTGTCAATCTGCTTTATTAACGGTAAGCTGTCATGGCACTTAGCACTTTAAATCAAAAGGCTATAGATGCAGGCTCTTAGCATAGTTCGTTGGCCCCTGGGCACATCGGCACGGACAGCTCCTTCTTCAAGAGAAAGAGGTCCTTTACACTGCAAATACAACCAGGTTCTCTGCTTTTATCGCGGTGGCCTTGAACTGCAGACACAGTCGCAACGTTCATGGTGCTCCAGCTGAATATCAATCAGTGCCATATTGTTCTTGGTTCTTCCCCTTCTCCTGAAATGACCTGCTTCAGGGGTAAATCTCAGCACCTAGATAGGTAGAAAAGGAATCAGAAGATAATTAGAATAAGGTAAGAACTTTCTGGTGGCATGGCTAGTTGGCTGGAAGGTCGGCAGCTTGGCAGCTCGAGACCCAAGAGTGGCCACGTAACGGGGTGAACCCCTGTTGTCTGTCCCAGCTCCTGCCAACCTAGCAGTTCAAAAGCATGTAAAAATGCAGGAAGATAAATAGGTACCACCTTCGGTGGGAAAGGAAATAATGTTCTGTGCACCTTGGCGTATAGCCATGCTGGTCGCAAGTCCACAAGTTGTCTTCAGACAAACTTGCTGGCTCCCTTGGCTGTGAATCGGAGATGAGCACCGCCTCCTAGAGTCGGCCATGACTGGCAGGGAAAACCACCATTTTTAAATTGTAAACCCTAGGGTGTGTATTTACTCACTAGAACTTATATGCCATTGTTGTCCAAAATGCCCTTGAATGGATTAAATATATCACAATTTTTAAAAAGTAAAAAAATAGACCTTTACTAAGAGATTTTGGAAGTTTGAATATTGGTGCCAAATAATTGAAATTCCAGTTGAGCTGGCCAGATCATGTCATGTTGGCCACATGACCACGTAAGCATCTTTGGACAACTAGGAAATGGAGATGAGCACCATCCCCTAGAATTGGCCACGACTGGCAGAGGAAACTTTTACTACTACCTTTAAGAACCTTCTAGATACACCTCAACTCAATAATGTGGAAAGGTAATGTTCTTCTTCAGCCTTTGATTACATATGAATCTTATTCATGTCCAATCAGAGTTAAAAGAAAGTTTTTCTCCAGCAACTTTTATCTGGTATCCTCTAGTTGTTTTGGAACTATCAGAAAGGGCAAGCTATGGCTATAGGACCATGTGAATCCCTTGGGTTAATTTCAAAGTAATTTCATCACTTATGAGGTGAACAGTTTGAATCTTTAGTAAAAATGATTTGTCTCTTCCTTGGTAATCTGTTTAGAAGAGCTGAAGAGAGAGAAAGGAAAAGGAAGGATAAGAAAAGAGGGAGAGAAGGTAGGTGACTGGGAGAATAAAATGAGCAGCAAAAAGAGAATGAAAAACGATGCCCAATCCTTACAAAATCTCTGCTTGAGGCATGTGGTTCTCCAATTGAAAATGATAGACATAGAAGATATTTGTTGTAGCTATAACCAGTTTAGAACTTCATAATTTTCACTATTACTAATACAGTATTTCACCAATCCCTTTGGATGTAAATAGGACAAATTAGTAGCCCCCTCTAACCCTATGATTTTAAATGGGATGATCAGTCTTGGAAAATTTTGATCATCACACCTGCAAAAGGAAACTGTATAGCTGAAAGGAAGGTAGACAAAGGTAACCAAAGTGGTCAAGAGTCTGGAACAATTCCCTTATGAAAAAAATTACAATTTTTGGTCTTTGCTTAAAAGTGTGTGTGTGTGGATATAGGGAAAGGAGGCCTAAGAGAATTTACTAGTGTACGTCTGATGCCGGAAAAGAACAGGGAGAAATTAGTGAAACTGGGAAGGTAGCAATCATCAATGCTCTAAGATGTGAGGCACAAATGCCAGGTCTGATGAATTACGACAGTGAATAAATGTGAAGCCCCTAAGAAAGCATTCTTCTTATAATCCCTGAAGAAGTCAGAGGCCATATCAGTCCCGAATGCGGAGTCATGATAATAAAACTGAGATTGAAAGTCCAACTACTAAGTTGGAGACCAGATTTGTGGGAATATAAAATACTATGAAGCCCTTCTAAGCTTCCATAGAATTGACAATATAGGAGAAGGAGAAAAATATGTCCTGTCCAGAATTTCTGCCATGTGACTCTACTGAAGACCATGAAAGATTTTGCTTAGGAACTTTTCCCTTAATGAAGCATACTCTGGACTTGAAATTCAAAATCCTTTATATTTCTGTGCCTCTTTAAAAAAAACACACATTTTGATCTACTAGTGATCGTTGAACAGTTCCCTGAATAAATTGCTGATTTTTAAAATAAAGTTTACATAGAAATAACTTAAATTTAAGGCACAGAGTTGGAATTCCATTGAGGATTGTGGTTTACCATTAGGGATGGATGATTCAAATTCATGCTTTATTGGCCAAGCATGGTTAGACACGCAACGAATTTGACTCTGGTACAGCAGCTCTCAGTATACTTAAATAAATAAAACAGTAAATAAAATAATAACTTAAATAAACAAAATTATGTATTCAATAGTAAAGTGTGCATCCAAAGTATGCAACCAGTAGAAAAGGAATACAGTAAAGTGGAGAATCAGAACCATGATCTACTGATAAGTGTGTATACACTTAGACAGTACTATAGACAATACCCTATAGAACCATCCAGAGGGACGAGGTTCAAACAAATTATGTGCAGGGTGAGAGGGGTCTGCAGATTTCTTCTCCATCCTTCTCTTGACTCTCTTAATGTACAGGTCCTCCACGGAGGGCAGGCTAGTTGCAATTATTCTTTCTGCAGTCCTGTTTGTTGGAGTCTGTACCTGTCCTGCATGGTTGCTGAACTGAACCATACAGTTACAAATGCACAAAGTTCAGATTCAGTGATTCCTCTGCAGAACTGTATCAGCAGCTCTTGAGGCAGGTTGAACTTCCTGAGCTGGTGCAGAAAGTACATCCTCTGTTGTACCTTCCTAATAATGGTGCTAATGTTAGCCATCCATTTCAAGTCTTGGGAGATTATAGAGCCCAGAAACTTGAAGGACTGTACGGCTGATACAGTGTTGCTGAGTATGGTAAGAGGGGGTGAAATAGGACTCTCCCTAAATCCACTGTTATCTCCACAGTTTTGAGCATATTCAGCTCAATAGAAGCTGAAGTATGTTGCAAATTTTCTCTAGCACTGTACATCTGTATCCCACTGTTCATTTATATAAAAACAGATGCCCCCCCCTTTTCCCCCTGATGTTTCTGTCACTTAGTCTGCTCTGTGAA
>JANHZU010003515.1:103703-117202 GCA_032468055.1 Acrochordus granulatus
CCCTATCCACAGTAAAATATGTTAAAGTCCCAGAATTGGGTCCCCTGGACACACAAAGCCACTCAGTCTTGCCAGGGTTCAACCAAAGCCTGTTGTCCCCCATTCAGACCCATACAGCCTCCAGACACCAAGTTAGGGCCAAGACTAGGATCACCAGGGATGGAAATGTAAATGTAAGTATCATCAGTGTACTGATGGTACCTCATCTCATGGTGATGGATGATCTCACCCAGCGGTTTCATGTAAATGAAAAGAGGGGAAAGTACTGAGAGGAGAAAGTACCGAGCTTGCAGCACATGGCCATGGACTGGACTATTAACACTGATTGGGACCGGCCTTTGAGAAAGGACCCAAACCAGCACAGCATGCACCATCCAGCCACAGCTGCCACAGACAATCCAAAAGGATACCACGGTCAATGGCATCAAATGCTGCCAACAGGTCGAGAGCGAAGATGGATGCACTACTTTCATTCTGCTCTTTCCAGAGATTATCCACAAGTGTGACTAATGCAAGTCCCAACTGATCCAGAGAGCCGAGCTTCAAGAATAGGGTCTCACAATGGACACTTGTGGAGCAAGACCCCTGGAGCAAAGAGAGATTCTCAAATGACCACTGCCACCCCACATCCATTTATCATATTAATGACAAATAGATGGGATGGTTCAGAACATTGGGAATTCACAGGAAGGCTTAATGTTGAATGTGTAGCTTGTTCCATTGTCACAGCGTGCATTGGAAAAACACTACAATGTGACACTCTTTTATTTTTCTAATCCTTGTTTTAAAAAGCATAACCCACTGGTGGTGGCAAATCTATTTAACCTGTAAATCTCTCATAGTGTGCTAAATTTGTATCAACAATATCCAACTGGTTAAATTATTCCTCAAATAGTATTTTATAAGTTTTACATGGAGGGGCATAATGAAATCTACAGAATGAAAATGTGTTCCTCTGTGGATGAATGAATGTGAAATCTAAAAGTTGATGCATTTAAATACTACTGATTTGAGTGTACAGTGTATTTAATCATGCATATACTTTTCAAAAGGCATCTTTCTATTATAAGTAGGCTTGTTCATATAATCATGTGTACCATTTTATTTTTCCTCAGTTCTCCAGTGTATCCTAATTAGCATCTGAACAGGTAAGCCTTTTCCTTTCAATAGGTTGAAAGCACTTCACTTAAGACAGTTGGAATATTCAGTTTCTGATCTTTAACCTATAATGGTTCATGTACACACATGCGTAATCTATATAATCATAGTGTTTTCTGATGTCTTCTTCTAAACCCTTCCTATATCTTGATTAAAAAAATCTCATTAGGATTTGGGTTAATCTACAAAAGATCCACAATCCCTACTTTCCTTCACTTATGTCTTCCTGTACAAATTCAGCTATTGGTTCTTTCTGGATACAGGAAAAACAATGAATACAACAGATTTGTTTTGATTGTTACGTCAACATTGTTCTTCCCGTTTCTCAATTCAGGAACATGTTGTTAAACTGGTGATATTTTTCTAGCCTAGAAAAGTCAGGCAGCCACACTATGTGACTTACATATGTCTAAAAATCCCTCAGAGGCAACTACTGATCATACTGAATGCACGAATAGGCTTCAGTTTAGTAGAAACATGAAGAAAGACTTATTTACTTTGAATGACCTTAAATCTCTAGGGCCAAATTAATGCACTGTAAGGTAGGAAAGGAACTTGATGATCAAGCTAAACCTTTATATACTATCTTTAGGGAAATCTGAGAGAACTGGGAAAGTGCCAGATGACCTGAGGAGAGCTAATATTGCTTCTGTCTTTAAAAAAAGGAGAAAATGAGTGCCTAGGGAACTACGGATCAGGTTAACTCAAAGTTTTCGACCAGTGTATAAAGAGACAGTACATAAGGAAACTGCAAGCATTCTAAAAACAAGATGGTAATTAACACAAGTCAGGATAGATTTGTAAAAAATGAATCTTGCCAGACAGCTTATCTCATTTTTCTTATTGGATGATATCACAGTTACAGTTAGTAGATTGTGGAAATGTTACAGACATAATGTATCTTGATTTCAAAGAAGCCAATTATACCATGATGAGATGGTTAGGTAGCATAGTCAGTGCGATGGGTGTGGGCTTGGGCGGACTCTGGGAGGCAGTACAGGACAGGGAGGCCTGGTGTGCTGCGGTTTCATGGGGTCGCAAAGAATCGGACACAATTGCGTGACTGAACAACAACAACAAAACCATGATGTTCTGAGTACCAAACTAGTTAAGTATCGGCTTGGTGGCATAACAATTAAACGGCTGTTTAGTTGACATGAAAATAATGTTTAGCATGTTCATCAATTATTCCTGATCAAACCTGAGTAAGTGTTGAGTGGTTTTAGCTTCTGGCCTTGTATTTTTAAACATTTTTATTAATGTCTTGGATAAAGGGATTGGGAGGCCGCCAATATAAATTACAAATTACAAACATATAAAATTTATATATGTTTAAAAGTCCACAAGGGACTGCCCTTGAAACCCATCCAAAAGCTGCAACTGGTCCAGAATAAGTGGCACATATAGTTTTGGGTAGCCTGTGATTCACCCAAGTAACACAATTGCTATGGGAGCTGTACTGGCTTCCCATTGCTTTCCAGGTACAATTCAAGGTGCTGGTTATCTATACAGTACTAAAACTACTTATTCCTTAAAAAACCCTTCATGGCATAAGCCATACTGTGTCCAATAGTTTATGTCCAAGCAGTGTGATCAGGCAGAGTGGAAGCCGTATCCACAGCACTGGTACAGTGTCATCTTGTGGGACCCAGGAAGCATTCCTTCTTTGTTGCAATATCTGCCCTTTGGAAGGATATCCCTCCAGAAATCTGTATGGCTCCCCTCTTATGACATTCAAGAAACTGTCTCTGACCTAGCTATTCTCCCAAACTTTGGATCAGAGTGAAGGACATACCCTGTTGGAAAGTTTTCTTTTTTGCTAATACGTTGTTTGCAGGGTATTTTGTGATTCCTTCTTTATGTTTTGTAATTTTTTGTTCTTAATTGTAAACTGCTAGGTTATTGAAGTACGGGCAGCCTATAAACAGTGTTATAAATAGGACAGTATAGCATTGCATTATATATTGTATTATACTACAATGATATTATCAATCTACAGTAAAGGTAAAAGTTTCCCCTGCCGGTCAGGTCCAACTCTAGGGGGTAGTGCTCAACTCCATTTCATAGCCAAAGAGCCAGCGTTGTCTGAAGATGCTTCCATGGCCATGTGGCTGGCATGACTATATGCCAATATATATGACTATATATGACCTATATGACCAATATATATGACTATATATGACCTTTATATATGACTATATATGACCTTCACCTTTCCCATCAAGGGTAATACCTATTTATCTTATTTTTACATGCTTTCGAGCTGCTAGGTTGGCAGGAGCTGTAGCAAGTAAGGGTGCTCACCCCATTACATGGTGGCACTTTGGTCTCAAAAGTGCTGAGCTGCTGACCTGGCCAACAAATGTCATAACTGCTCAGCCACCGCACCCCCCATCAACATTATAACTTCTATGTCTTTTCAAATTTTCTGTGTGACGAGATGATGTTCATAGATCATCAGAGATTGCAGATGAAAGCAAAGCATTCAGGTCAATAGGCCAACCTGACCATTTTCCACAGTTTGGAAAATAGAACTTTTGACAACTGTACCAAATTTTTCAAATACCACTGATTTTATTGAACAATCTTGGAACATCCTAAAAGGAATACCTGGAATTATTCCTTGTTGAACTTTCAGGAGAATTTGCTGGGTTTTTTTCCACGACAGTTTAATTTTGTTTCATCCCAAGTTATATAGAACAAACTCCATAGTTGATAAGGAGTGGTTTTAGTGACTGTTGACAATTTCTATAATCCTGCAGCTCCTTTTGTCTCACTAATTCTGCTCTGGAAAATTGGGAAACTTCTAAAGTAATTGGTGCAGATTATCTATTGGCACTAGAAATGGAAATAACTTCTATATTCTTCTAAGAAAAAAATCCTTCTGGATCCTGGTTTCTCCATCAATAAAATACATTCTTTCATTTTTGGAAATGGGCTGTATATTTGACCCACCATGAATAGTAAATATCACTTCAGACACATTAATAAATACCTTTAATAATAAGATATGTAGAACAAAAATCATGCAACATACTAATTCATGTCCAATGGGTTATGACAAATTTGGCACCCTCAACATTATTTTTCTTTAATTCACTAAAGAAACATAAAACACAATTTTGGGCATTTTTTGCAGCAAAAAAAGACTGAACAAAAAGTAATGTGTAAGATACAATACTATGCAGATTACAATGAAAGTAAGATGTATTGACCAAGAAATATGAATCCTAACCCTACATAAATAAAAGTTGGCTTTCCAATATTATGCTATACTATTATAAAAGTTGGCTTTCCAATATTATGCTATACTATTTATAGGACGCCAAACCCCCAACAACCCAGCTGGCTTTCATTTCTAAGGGGGGATTCAAGCTCATGGACTCCTTATTCTTAGCCTGATATCTTAACCACTAGAAATCAGAAATCCAGTGAAAAGTTAATCACTAGTGAAGTTTTGTTTGATCTCAGTGGAATCTAAGTGCAGTTTACCTAGTCTGGATCTAGACTACTGATTTCATCATGGAAATCATATATTATATATTATGAAAATTATATATTACATAATCTTGATGTTTGTTTGAAAGGTGAATATATACATGTATAAAGCTTTAAGTATAGATGCTCCTGCTAAAACATATTCCATCAACAGGCAAGAGGTGGATAATATAATCTGATCCCATACCACATGCAAATATGAATCAGGTTTTATTGCCCAGAAAGCTATGATTTAAATCAAAGCCTTTATAAAGATAAAAAATGAAGTATAAGTGCCATCTGCCACAAAATAATAACTTTTTGTCCACTTTATTCTAATCCCTGCTAGCATTTCAAAAGGCTTTGAAAACCTTTGGAGAGGGTCACTGATGCCCCTTTCTTTCTGTTCCTTTCTGGGTTTATTTTCCTTGCCACTCTTGTTGTGCTTTTTTGTGTGTTTCTTTCTACTGTCCTTCGTTTTTAAACATTTTTACAATTGTAAGTCATCCAGAATGATTGGGAATCATATAAATGTAATAAATCATTCTTTATGATCAATCCCCAATCAACTGGATTTCCATTTCCCCAATAATCAACCAACCAGTCAACATATGATTAGTATATACAGTAGGATCAGTCTATGTATTTGCATCAATCTATGTATTTTGGTCATGATTTGCAGCAAAATTGCAAAAAAGAAGAAGAAGCAAAACTTTCTCACAAAAGGAAACTGGACTTTTATTAGTAGATATAATCAAAAAATGTTTGTCTGCTATCCAGGAGACTTTCTCAATCCACGTGGACATGGAAGAGGTGGCAAGAATATAGATGTTTCTCAAAAGGCAAGATACAGGACACAAATCAGAGAAAGTTCTCACACAATAAGCTAAACAGAGTGACAATGTTAAGCAATAAAGATTTAGAGACCACTTTTGCCCTTAAGGATCTGCACAATAACACATCAGAGGAGACTGAAAGGTTTTTGTGCAGATGAGTTAAAGCTACATTGTAAACAGGAAAACATAAGACGTAAGTAAATATTGTTTACTTAAGACATAAAACACAAGTAAACATAAAACTAGTACGCTCATTCCTCTTTGTATTTGTTTTGGAGTTTTTTTCGTATGTTTTGCAAATCTTAGGTCCTCCAAAGCTTGCTGGTATCCCTTTCTTTGCACGGGTAGCATCATTTTGGCCATATGGATATTTGGAAAATGACTTTGCCATTAACATACAGAAACACACATACAGACACACAGTTACATACCCTCAGAAAATGGAAAGGTGTGTTTGGTGTGCATGCATATACTGTATATACAATATACACACGCGTATCTATATGTAAACACACATATATACGTATCTCTGTACATGTATACACTCTCAATCCAAATAGTAAAAAGACACAACTCAAAATGCACCAAGAATTGTAGATATTACCATTTTAAATAGTAATTCATAGATTACCTTGGATGCTGAATTTCTCAAACCACTGTCATACTATAATAATGAATAAGTATTTGCTCCAGGCAGAGTAATTTTTTTTAGTTTGCTCAACTGACTAAAGTATCCTCTGAAGTACCCAGCTGCCTTGGGCTCATCTAATAAAATCTGGACATCTCTAATCATTTTTCCAGTGAACAAATGCTTTGGGGATTTATGTTACAGCCAGTTGCTGCATATAAGATGTAGATGTCCTAATTATCAGTAGTATATCTACCTACTCTTGTCCTCTGCAACCATCTTAATTATCATGTTGCAGTATAAGAGGGAGATAATCACTTTTTTAAAAAATAAAAATGATCACATTGCACATCTGGCACCAGCACCTGTAAGAGCAGGTGGCTTTTATAGGCTGCAAATATCTCTCCAATGTTCATTACGTACACTGGTTGTTAAGCATTTTAATTCTCACTAAACAAAGAATGGGCTTGGATATTATATAGTCAGTTGCTAAAATTTTACAACATCCCTCCAAGGATTTTAACCACGTCAACCACACGATTAACATTGTATCAGGCACAGATTATGCTGCTACTGCATCCATCCAGCTGTTTTTGCTTCTTACCTTTTGATTTCTTTTCATAGAAACTTCTGCCTCGAGGTGGGGCGGTCTCTATGTACAGGTGATCAAGATCTTCTTGCCATGTGTCTGGATTAAAATGCTTCAGCAATTCCTCCACAGTATCAAATCCAGCTATAGTTTGATCTAGAGCTTCCACAGTAAGAGTAGGGTCAGTCACTGATGGAGATCGATAGGAAACACCCTAAGAATGACATACAGGGCAGCGTGCTTTGAACATTATGTAGACAAGAACAAACTGTTTCCAGATTTGCTTACAACAATGTATTATCACAAGACAGGAAGTGGACATCCTTGAAAACAACACTTGTGCTCGCTAGGTATATGTCTTTATAGACCAATACCGATATAGAAATAATACAAACAGAACTGCGTGGCGCAAAAGCGTGCCAAGGATGGTGCTTGCTTTTCTCAGCCGTCTTGAGAAGCTCTGAGATGAAGTTCTACTTACGATGCGAACGACAGCTCCCAAATAAAACAGGTTCTTGCTGTGATGCATACTTTGCTGCAAGCAGTTGAAAGTACAGCTTCTCTGCCAGCTATAGAGAGCAAGTATAAATCTTCTAGCTGCATGAAGAGAGGCTGAGAAGACCAGGAGACAGGACCCTGGTTCATGAAGGCAGACCACAAGGATGACCAATCTGCATAAAGCCTCCCACGATTACGCTGACAGAACTGGTGAGAAAAAGGACCCATGCTGTTTTGCTTATTTTTATTGAAAAGGAAAAGGAAAGGAAAGCATGAGACCGCTTAGCGGCAACCGCTAGTCCCCACACGCTTAATCTCTCAAAAGGCCTGAGTTGGACCACAGAACAGTTTTAGAACTTGTCATGTTGGAGCTCCCTCCCTCCCAGCAATCTCCTTCTACTTATACACACTTATTGATTGATTGATTGATTTACACACTTTAGAGCCCCATCCCCTAAAAGAAGCATCAAAATTTTCAGTTCCGTCCTTTGTTGTGACCAACATATTACCAGATAGCTTCCTGTGACTCACTGAACGGTTAGGAGGCTAAACTTCAGACTCCAAGCATTATCCACCGCTGAAGTAATGGGCAGGTTTTGATTTTTTTAAATTCCTTTCTTAGCCAGCCGGTTTTATTTATTGGTTCTTTTGTTTTGAACATGGTCATGGACAATATGAAATCAGAACAGCGCTTCTATGAAACAGAAGAAAAATAATGAAGGAGGGCAGGAATGGAGGGAGAGAAAAAAAACAGGATAGGCGATGGACTTTTCAGTTCTGATCCTTAGTTATAGTGAGATGTAGAAAATGGGAAATGAGTCAGATTTTATGGAAAGGAGGGTTTTGAGGAAGAACGTAAAGAAATGGGCTTCTGGAACATTTTCAAGAATAGTTTCAGGCATAAGAATCAGTGACGAAAAATGATAAGATAGAGGGCAAGAAGACTCTTACACAGGTGGATCAAGTGGAGTGAAAGTCTAAGATACAAGTTTTACAAGAATCAAAAAATAATAACAACAGCCAAGGAGGACTTTTAAGGAAGAGTTGTGTTAGATATGAAAAAAGACTGCTAGGATAGGAACTGCAAGGAGGCAAATCTTGCGATCTTGAACAGCAATCTGCCTGATCTTTGTTGCTGCAATCTAGAGACAGATATGGAGATGAGCTAAGATAATAGATCAGAGAAAAGTTTGAAGAAAAAAAAATCAAGATGAGCAAAGAATAATATAACCACTGTCACTTCCTTTTTGTGAAAAAAAATCCTGGAGTTTGTAAAAATAGAATTTCACATTACAATGTCCATGTAGACAAAGGAGGTTTTATTTTCTTGACAGAGGGGTGGGGTGGGGGCAAGTCAGGAGAACAATCTAACTGGCAGATTCTCAAGAAAATCTAGTTGCTAAAGATAAATTTGACTTTTGTGCTGGAAGTATGAACAGTTTTAGCCAAAAAAAAATTTTTTGCGTGGGCCCTATGGCCTAAGTGCTGCATCCCAAGGATAAAACAAAGAAAAATTAATTAACAGACCAAGATTAAGAATTCCCAGATTATAAATCTCCTGTTTCTATTCAACAATAGATTGTTACTTGGGAAGAAATTCTAGTGGGTCATTTTTAACCAATGTCAGACAAAAATATTTTCTGACTTGGGAACTGGGATAGATAAAAATTCAAAGTGAATTTTTTTATACACACACACACACATATATTTTCAACATTTAGCATTGTTTTAAAAACTCTTAATTTTTCCATAGTTACCCAATATGAAAATATACTCTAATGATGGAATTAGAAAGAAATTTTCAAAGGTACCACTGCAGTTTGTTCAGTAACTGAACAAAGTAAGTGTATATTCCTGAAGATAGTTTAATATGACTATTCATGCTTTGGAAATGATTCAGGTGGGATGTTTCAAACTGCAGAGGTGAACAACGTGCAGCATCTTTTTAAATTTGCCATGTCTTTTTTTCCAGACTTTTCCAGTATAAAATAGGACATGGTTGCTCCAAAGAGTTGACTCTTTAAATCAATGCTATCTGTTTCCAGGCACATGCAGAAGTCTGCAAAATGATGCCACAGCCTTAAAGAAGTGCGGCATGACAGGCTCCACACCGAATTATTTCTGAAGCATGCTTAGTTTTAATTCTTACACAGATTGTTGATGCCCTGTTGTTTCTGGAATGACATAAGCTCCGGTACCTAAGTCTGAGCATCAGTAATAATGAAAACGTGGAAGGACGTGAAACTTACCTGTCTTAGGGGTAAATGAGGAGCGTGACGTTCGTTTGAGCATCCAAAGGAAATGCACAGAAATTTACCAAGATTAGGCTTTTTGCCCATCTACCCATACTTAATCCCTGTAGTCTTCCTCAGCTTTTTCTCTCCAATGATTTCCATGATGTGGAAGAATTCTGGGAACTATAGTTCTAAGTTATTTGTGTGTGCTAAGTTTGAAAAAAAGGCTGATTTATTGTGAGTAGCACTGGTTCCCAAAATTGCCTGACAGTATTAATTTTACCAATGCCTTTTACATATCTGTTTGAACTGGAATGCTTAAAATGAATTCTTGGATAGATAGGAAGAAATTCAAAATGTATATTTATATTTAAATAATATAAATATTATTTATACAATATGTTGTATAATATATTATAAATCTATTTATATTTATAAATTATATATATATATAAATTTTATCTCTCTCTCTCTCTATCTACCTATCTATCAATAAGGTTTCTTAAAGGGCTTTTCTTCTTCATGTAAACCAGTCTACCTTAGCTCCTTCTTGCCATGACGTGTTCTATAATGCTATGTTCCCAAAGGAGCCAGATCAAATAACTACTATCTATTCTGAATAGTCAGGATATTGCCAGGTAGAACTTGGGAGTAGATTTGTGGAGAAATTGATGATTGATCAATTAACTGAAACATTGAAGCTGCATTTCATTGCTATCAGCACATCCCAAAGCAGTGTTACTAGTAGAAATTTCTCTGCTAGTAACAATGCCAGCATGATAGTGATCTGTTTGAGACATCACATTAATTGTTTAATGCTGGTTTTCTGAACTGAACATTTCAGTTGTCATAATGCACTAAGCCAAAATGAAACAAATTATGTAATAGCTTAGAGCAAGACTTAAATCCAAATAATCTTCTTGCTATGGCCCTCAATTGAATTCCTGTTACTTCCTCCTCTTTTAAAGAATAGAATAACACATTATTTACCAAGACCGGGCTTGTGACTGATTCCCAGTTCGTTTCAGACGCAACAGGCTGAAGATCATCCTGAAGACCAAAGAGAAACACACACACACAAACACACATACAAAAAATAATGTCATGCAGGTCTTTTCTTTCTTTAGCATGAATTACACAGTTGATCCACCCTTCATGTACCTTTACTGATCCTTGCTCCCTGTGTTAGAGCTGAATGCATACATTTTATCTTCTAATAAGGCATACCTAGTCAACAAGCTTTGCATTTATGCAAAAAAGAGTGCATAAATACAACCAGCCCTTTAAAAAGGCTAACTCTGAGTAGAAAATCATGGGGCTTGGCTTAGAGTATTGCACCAAAATAGGAAAGGCTATATTTGACAGCTTTGTTCTTCTGACAGGAGCCATTGCTTTACATCAGCTGCACTTATTACATCTGGATGCATTCATCTATTAAAAGCACAGGAGCAGCCCCTCACACAAAAGAGAAAATCAGCTTCCTCCCTGACTAGCGCACAAATAATCACAGGTATTTTTGGTGCTTGAGACAGAACATCCAAACAGTGCTTTGCAGGAATGCCCAAATGGCTAAGTCAATTGAGCGGGAAGAGACATAAATTAAAAGCAGACAAAGGAACTCTGAATATACCAGACAAGAGAAGGAGGAAGATTATGGTGGTGGGAAAGGAGCCGTCAATCTGAGAGAAGGAAAAGAGGTGAAAAAAATCAAGAGGAAGAAATCCAAGAACAAAGAAGGAAGAAAAGGAAGCAGCATTATAACTCTTTCCAAAGCCACAAAATACAATCAATCCAAAGGCAGAAACTCATATTCTTACGTAACAGCAAACTGAATTCTCACACATTGATACATGTTAGGTTGATGGTTGTTTTCTTTCAGTCTGCTAACCAGGGACTGAAGTTTTTTTCCCCTCTCCCTCCAATCAAGTGGTGACAATTCACACAGGTCTTCTGTTTGTCTATTATCTGAAGTATAGAACAGTATTTCTCAATTTCAGCAATTTTAAGATATGTGGACTCCAGCTCCCATAATTCCCAATATACTGGGAGATGTAGAATTCTGGGAGTTGGAGTCCGTACATCTTAAAAGTTGCTGAGGCTGAGGAATACTAGAATAGAGGGAGAAGCTGCACACTTTACGGGACTTGGAAGCTCACGAATCACACTGATATTTTCTGGAGTCGTCTTCAGTTTTGTTTTCTGAAAAGGGAACTTGAATCTACTCCATTTTTCTGTCTTAAAACAATTTTAAAACAATCTTAAACCAATTTGTGTGCAATATTGAATTATTTCCTGATTAGATTTAACCGTGGAATATGACCCACTGAATAGAGCGGTTTGAATTTTCTTTTCTTGTTTGAAGTGTGTGAAAAAGCCTTGGGGGATTGAGGTGGAATAGTTGGTGTCCTACACACCCAAGGTACCACTGAGCTATTCCATGGGTAGGAAGCATGAATTGAAAAAAAGGGATAACATTCTCTCTGATGTCTGGGTAATTCAGTCAAAGTTCACAGCTATTTTATTTCACAATGCTTTCCTGAGTACTCTGTGTGATCCTTCACAAATATTGTTATTTTATTTCTGTAGCCGTATTTCTTAAACTCTCAATACAAGTCCTAAGAATATGCTTAGGGATCCTATACAAAAATATCTACTCAGAATTTAAGTCAATTCAAATTCAATGGGTCTTGCTTCACGGTATGTAACAAATCAGAGTTTAGTTTGGGGCAGCATTTCAAAGAGATGGAAAGATTTTACCCCTACATATCACCTGTTTTTGGCTTGTGTGTATGGGTATGGGCATGCACAACGTTGAGTCGGTTTTTTACTCTTGGCAACTGCCTGGACACGTTGGTTTTCTTGGCAAGATTTCACAAGTGGTTTGCCATTGTCTTTTTCTTCCTAGGTCTGAAAGTGACTGGCCCAAGTTCACCCAGCTGGCTTCATGCACAAGGTGCTAAAACTCACAGTCTCCTGATTTCTAGCCTGGTGCCTTAACCACTACACTGAATTGGTTCTCTTGGCTTTTAGAGCTTGCATTTCCCCCCTCTGCATTATTACCCTTTTAGTTAGATAGACCATCTGCAATTTGCTGAGAGACATTTATTCCAGTCGCAGTTATTTACTATCCCTGAAGGGCTTTCCAGTACAAGCCAATCTTGTACTTGTATTATCTCCAGTTCCTACATACACAAGCAACACCACAATTATTTCTCCAAGCGTTCTTAACAACTTCCCTAAATCTGAAAGTATGTCTCTGTTCATCTGCATTATAATGCTCCTGAGCAGAGTTTTACATTTGCACTTATTCTAGACGATGCGAACATGGGTCTGGAAGTTTCAAATGTTGAATGTTATGGGAATTCAGGCTATTACTTCACATAAACTATGAGATCATTTGGCTCACATTTTATAAGAATAGAGCAACTGTATCCTCTTAATCTATGTTTCAAGGTCTAATGTATCATACAGTATGACCCTAATGCACAGGTTACAAGCCAAAAACCCTAGAAGTTCTTCTCTATGTACATTTCCTTATGAATGCTGCGATAGATTGGCAGATTGGCGTCTTTTTTATTTTCAGTGTCTCAGTAATGGAAAGAAAGAATGATAAAACATCTTTCCTTATTTTTCATGTTCTAGTCTATGCTGGCCAGTGTAGAGATACGGTTGCCATCTGACCAGCTCTTTTGGGATCTTGTTGTTTCGTTTGGAAACAGCAATTCTGTGTACATGGATGATGTCCTCTGCATTATTGTTGGACATCCACCATTTAAATAGTCCTTAAATTAAAAGAACACCCAGGTCTTCAGACAAAAATTACATTTTATTATGAGAGATACTTCCAGAGAAAGGATATTTTTCTGTTCAGCCCTATCATCCCTTAGCTAATCTCAAATGATTTGCTACCCTTATACCATATTCTATGCATATTCTATCCTGAATGGATTTAAATGCCTTCCAGAAGGTTCTGTTCTTCCAGAAATTACGGGATATTTCAATTTTTATTTATTCATTAAATTTCTATGCCGCCGAAATCCGAAGACTCTCGGCGGCTAACAACAGTAAAAACAATATGT
>JANHZU010003515.1:131714-143669 GCA_032468055.1 Acrochordus granulatus
GGTTTGAAATAAACCGGTATGTTATGTTGGCTAAAAATCCTTTTAAGTTTCTCAGACAAACCAGAAATGTAGGGAATCTCCTTTGGAATAAATTTGGAATAAATAAATAAATAAAATTAAATGGAATAAATTTTTTTCTCCTTTGGAATAAATTCTAAAGCAAACCCTCTCTGATTAACAGAAAGCAACTACAGCAAAACGCAGGAGAATTTCTCTACTAAATCTGAATAGAAATTCATAAAATAAAAAAGAGGAAAGGGTAGAGAAAACTGAACAGTTTTCTCAGTAAAAAGTTTTCTCGGGTTTCAACATGGCTTGAAATTTATATTGTGAGAAGCAGAGTGTCACTACTGTGGCACCAATATAATTACCTAGCTCATAAAAATTCTGTCTAGAGACTGTTGCTAATTGGTATGTTTATTTTTAAAATAAAGTTCTAACTATAAACAGCTAAAGCATGAATCTCATTTTTATGTTGCTTGATCAATTGCTTCCCCTTGTAGAGCATCTGTCACAATTTATTATATTTACAGCCTAGGATACAGCCACAGGAAGTTACTTCTCACATTTTAACAACTCTGCATAGTGGGCTGATATGAAATGATTGAGAAAAGTAAGCTGGTTATGCTCCCTTTTCCCCATTCTGCATTGCTCACAAAAATGTTGCTTCCTTAAATAATGTCTTCTGATTAAGATAGTGAGGATATTCTAACACATTGCCTCTATTCTGGAAAGAAGCCACAGAGCCTATATTAACCACCAGCTAATCATGCTGAACTCTTGATTATGTTCCATCAAGTTGGTGGTGACTCCGAGAGACTACACAGACAGATTTTCTCCATGATGATTGGCCTGGGTCTGGTCTTCCAACATTGCACCCATTGTCCCCTTAATTAAGCCCACCCACCTTGCTGCTAACCTCTTTCCTTCCAACTTTCTCAGCATTAGAGCCTTCACTGGGGATTCAGAGCTTCACATAATAGTTCCAAGATATAATCATTTGTTGAGTCCAATCTGCATATTTTTTTTGCTGATGACCTGTGTGTGTTTTGCTTAGTTTCATGAGCTTCAACACTGAAGGCAATTTCCCTTACCACTGACTTCAAATGAAATCATGTTGGAACTTAATTAGAGTGTCAGCTTCCACAGTATTTCAGGCAAGGGGGGGTCTCTGCCATTGCCTTCACCGGATTGCTTCTAGACCCAATTGCATAATAATCATGTAAACTGTATATATTATTAAAGTGAGCTTAAATTCATACTTTTCTTCTTCTGCTGA
Organism: Acrochordus granulatus; assembly: GCA_032468055.1. Taxonomy (NCBI): domain Eukaryota; kingdom Metazoa; phylum Chordata; class Lepidosauria; order Squamata; family Acrochordidae; genus Acrochordus; species Acrochordus granulatus. The sequence goes on from JANHZU010003515.1 coordinate 132,994, forward strand.
TTTCATGAAGACTATGTATTCTCCAAAAGAATTCATTAACTTAACTTAAAGTTTATTACTCTTCCTCCTTCTCCAATCATTTCTTTTATCTTACTGTAGTTCTTTGCTTTCTCTCTAGACATCAACATGTTACTCACCACCAGAGAATAATAAATCCTGAATCCTGGTTTAGCCACAAAGAAGTCATCTGATTTGAAGGTGATCTTCAGCTGGTTTGTCTTTGATGTTATTTTGGGAGGAGCTTCTTTATATCCGCACCACCGTCCTCGAATGAGGGTGCTAATTTCAGATATATCCTCCACTTCCACAAAGTCATATCTGGAATGAAGGAGATAGATTAATAGTCTGGATGAGAAATGTTTCTTATACAGTGATGCAAGGCAGCAGATGAGAGGATATTTTTCTCCCTTTATTTGACTTTATAAAGATTCTTTTACTCAAAACTAAATGAGAATTCTGTGAGTCTACAAGCAAATCCAGCCTCTAGTATCACCTTTATGAGAATCATCATTATCATCTTTTGTTCTGCAACATCAATCCAACCTTGGATGATCTTAAAAAACTAAGCACATTTGGACTTTGTCGATACTTGGATGGATGACCACCCAAAAATAGGCCTGTAGGCTAAACTGAGTAGTCAAAAACCCTCCTAAATAAAGCAGTGGCAAATAATTTGCTCATTATACCAAAAGAACAGCCTGGATGTGTCCAAGAAATCACCCAGATGATGGTGTCCAGATAGCTCAGTTTGAAGAGACTTACTTTTTAGTCACCTTGACAGCTTATCTGAGAAGAAAGGCAAGGTGTAAGTTAAAAAACAGGAACCATAGAAGCCATCAGGACTGGCTTTAGGCAAAGGACACAGAGTCCTAGCCTAGGACACTGAAGCTTAAGAGGTACCGATACAGTCTTCTTTCTGAAAACAAAGGCCATTCTAAAAATGCACATATGGCAAGATGTGGGACCATCAGTCAATGTGGCTACATGTATCATACAGCCTTGAGCATGTATCTGTCAATGTGGCTACATGTATCATACAGCCTTGAGTTGGCATTATTTTTAGAAGATAAAAGAAGTGGCTACAGCACAACTTTGAAAGTTTGCTCAGTTCTCTAGAAAAGTTGGTGGCAGGGTATTTTCAGAGAGTGTCAATAACATACTTTCAAACTTTCAACATGTTGGCTACCAGTCCCTGAAAACAAGGAAATAGCAGCCTTAGCCTGAGTCCAAAGAGTCCACAGAATTAGCTTGATGATGCTGCATCATGCAAACATGGAGCAAGAACTGTCCCAAGGGGGAAAAGTTTTTAATTTGACTCCTAAAGATACAGTATTTCTGGATTCACTGTACGACCCATACAAAAACCACTTCCTAATGAAACTAATATCCCTTGAGGATGCAGTGTCTTTGAGTCCCTGGATTCAATTACTTCAAAGCTTTCCAGATAGTTTTGCAAATCTTGTCTAAAGACAGTCTCAGTTAATGTCAAACATCACTGCAGACAGTAGGACTGACATTTTGAATACCCTCTGCATTAAAAAGAAAGAAGGAATAGAAGCTTGCAGAATTATTTTCTGTCGCTAAAAAATAGGTACAACATTATAGAATACTTCTAAAACCACGAAAATACAATCTGATGTTCCTATCTATAAAAACTTTTAAAAGCCTGGTGTAGTAACACAGAAATTTGGATAGTTCTTGGATAATACTTCTGCAAATTTTCAGTACTCTCCTATTGATTATTCACTATGGGATAAAACTTATCCTTATAACTGGAATTCAAAAGAGCCATCAAACAGCCAGCAAGACTTGGAATATGGTTCCTTTGTGTTCCCCAAACATACTTTTATTCAAACAAACATTAAAAAGAACAAGTTATGTATAAAAATAATTATTATTCTTGCCATACATAATTTTTCAGCCACTGTTCCCTTTCTTAACTGCTTCATAAAAATAACATATCTTTAATAATGTATAATATAAAAGAGCAAAACTTTATTTGGCTAAGGAATCCTAGGCTGCAAGTTGGGATCTCATTTCAAAAAGTAGACTGGTCCAGGATAAAGAAGTGGGTGAGTTCAACCTAAAACAACACTTGATTAAATTGAAATTTAATTCAACAATTATTTATTTATTTAATATACCTGCCCATCACAGACTAGACATATGAGAGCCAATCTCACCTCCAATGGGAGAATATTTCAAAGAGTAGGGGACACATTAGAAAAGGTTCTTCTCCTAAATTTCACCAGCCAAAATTCTTTGGCAGATGGGATCTGAAGTAAGCATCTTCTGTTGGAACAGCGGGATGAGCCAATCCCATTGAGGTGAGAAGGCTCCTCAGAGACCCTGGGCCCATGCTATAAAGGACTTTAAAGGTTATAACTAACACCTTGAATTGGACCCAGAAGCAGACTGACAAACAGTGCAGGTTCTGCAACAGTGGTGTCACATGACCCAATTGAGGGGCCTCCAGAACTGTCCATATAGCTGTGTTCTCTACCAATTGTATCCACCAAATATTTGAGGGCATGTAGAGCACATTGTAGTAACTAACCAGGACATGAATGATAGCATTCAGGGCCTCACAATCCAGGAAAGGGAGCAACTGGAGCACAACACAAAGTTGTACAAAAACTCTCCTAGCCATAACTGCCACCTGCTCTAGGAGAACCCCCAGATTGCACACAGGATCTCTCAAGGGTAGTGAAATCCCATTCAGAACTAGAGATAACAAACCCCCAGATCTGAAGGCTCCTTGAACCCAGAGCCACTCCATCTTATCAAGGTTCACCTGAAGCCTGTTGTCCTCCATCCAGACCCCACAGCCTCCAAGCACTGCAAAAGGGCAACCGCAGCAATATTTGGGTCACCCGAGATGACAGCATGCTGCGTGTGTGTGTGAACGAACAAACAAATTAGCAGAGACAAAAGAAAGAGAGCTAAGCATTCCTTTACAACAAACACTATAGAGGAGAAAGGGGGAGAAGAATAGGGAGATTATCCTAAATGCATGTAAAACAAAGATATCAAAGAGGAAGGAGGGATGATGCCTTAGTCAAATAGAATAAGAGAGGATTCCATATGTCTCTCTCAGCCATACATATTACAAATCTTAATTCTATAATTAACAAAATTGATGAATTACTTCTGATTAGCCAAAGAAATAGAGATTTTTCAAATTCTTCAGCTCTCTTCTTCATAGAAACCTGGCTAAACAAAATGGTTTTGAACTCAGCAATACACATATCAGATTTTCAGATTTATAGGGCAGACCATGTGACTGAGGCAAATGGAAAAAAAGAGGGTAGCATCTGTTTTTATCTTAATAAGCAATGGAGCAGAGACAATAGAATACTAGATAAAATCTGTAATATAAACAGGGATAGAAGCTGGAAGTTCTGGTCCCTCCTTAGGGATGAAGCTAGCTGGGTGGCCTTGGGCCAGTCATTTATTGAAGTTCTATCCATAAATTGTTGACTATACTATGGACCAAGGGAATTTTCCTCTATTATCTTATTTGGAGTATACATTCTCCCACAAGCTTCTACTGATGGAGTGTTCCAGGACTTAAGTAATCTTATAACTCACACAGAACAAAAATATCCAGTCTCTTTACTTATAATCTTAGGAGATTTTAACAGAGCAAATCTCACCCATGAACTGCCTAGATATAAACAGCATGACAGCTGACCCACTAGAGGAAAGAATATACTTGACCATTGCTATACCACAATAAAAAAAATCTTATTGAACTATAATCAGGGCACCTATAGAAAAATCAGACCACATCTACAGACCGAAAAACCTATAGTCAAAACAGTGAAGAAATGATCTGAGGATGCAGAATAAAAACTACAAGACTGGTCTGTAGACTAAAAACTCTAAGACTGGTTTGTCTTTGAAACTGCTTCATCAGATTTGGATGAATGTACCAACACAGTGCCTTCGGACATCAGGTTTTTCAAAGACATGGGTGTGCCGACCGCAACCTTTCTCTCATATAGCAGCACACCCTGGTACACAGCAAAACTCAAACAACTTTGCCATGACACACAAGAAGCTTGTGGAGGGATTTTGGAACTCTATGCTGAGCAGGTTTTAGTTCTAGGTTTGTCTGATATACACTTTCCTTCAATGTCGGTAAGCATTCAAATCTTGTGTCAATAAGATGACAATTTTGGTCTGACTGTAATTCTTAAACTTTTAAAACTTCCCTAAAACACTTGGCTAGCTTACCAATGCCTTTGTCCAGTTTGACCGATGAGCACCACACCAAATCTCCTCAGCGGTTTGATTAGCTTACCTGCAAATATCATTCTCTGGCTCCTCCAGTCCAAATTGATGATCAAACACCAGTTGTATCCTAGCATTTCCTGGTGAATGTAGCCTCCATGTCAGCAACAGATTCCTAGGATAATTGTGTGGGAAACGAGGGCTCTGGATGTAACCATTCTCCCAAATATTGATGGTCTCTTCTTTTCTGTATAAGGCTGTGAGATGATTACTCTCTGTTAAGAATCACAAAGAGTAGCTATGAGTGTGTGATTAAAAACTCATTTAAAATGCTACGAAGATAAACACACACACAATAGATTTAATCACTTATGAAAAATGGGTGGGTGAATGGATGGACGGACGGACAGATAGACACATAGATAGGCAGGTAGGCAGGCAAGAAGGCAGGCAGATAGTTCAATCGATCTAGGATATGAAAAGAAAAGACACTGATGGTCATGCCATGTGAAGATAGATACCAGCAATTACTTGAAATTGAACCCATCTTTGGAATATTCTGTTGCACAAAATATCAATCAAGCCAACTATAGTATCTTTTGTGTGTGCATCTTCAAATCAGTTTTTAACTCCTGGCAACTGTCTGGACTAGCCCCTGCAGTTTTCTTGGCAAGGTTTTTCAGAAGTGATTTGCCATTGCCTCTTTTTTAGGGCTGAGAGAAAATGACTGGCCCAAGGCCACCCAGCTAGCTTCATCCCTAAGGAGGGACCAGAACTTCCAGCTTCTATCCCTGTGCTTGACCACTACATCAAACTGGCTCTCACACAGTACCTTTTGGATGTTAAAAAAAAAATACTCTGCCGATTGCTTGTGCATATATGTGTGATTCAGATATTTAAACATCTGTTAAAACGGTTTAAATGTCAGTTTGCATTTTGAGAAGTATTTTTACAATAGATGAGATACTAGGAAGTGATATAAAACCTAGGAGATAGGCAGAATACATTTTCTACCCAACTGTTCCTGTAGTGGTTGCCATTTTTCATGATACAACATACTTAGCTGGATCAATTTTGGGGTAACCACGTTGTACAGACACTATTGCTTAATTATACTTTTTAACTGAAAACAGGATATATATCTTCAGTTCTCTGTGAGATGACTAGATATGGAAAGTGTGCCACATAAATGAGGTTACATGTTCCCATGATATGGCTGAATGGGTTGAACTCTTTGAAAGATTGATAAATCTAACCATCTGTTGATTAGATGTTCACACCACATACTCGTCTTTCTTGACCCAGTAAAGCATACTGTGGGAACAGGAAAATAAACCATCTGATAAAGCTCCTCAGTTGTGGAAGTCAATGCCTTTCTTCCCCAAACACTCACCAAAAATATCTCGTTGCCAATTTCCCTGATCTCATCTCAACCTTTAACTTTCCAACAACTCTAAAAAATAGTTTAACAAAATTTTGGAATTTGGGTGATGTTTAAGGGAGGGAATGGAAACACTCCCCTTCCCAGAGGCCTTCTGCTTTCATTCTCACCCTTTCATTCTTAATATACATATGAATATAAGCTGAAAAATGTCAACCCTGATCCTTCATATTTCTGAAATACCCTCCAAAAATATCAAGAAGCTGAACTCTAGGTCCTTAATTCCTTAGACATTAGGGACTACTGTTTTAGAACAAGTCAGACCACTTAATCCACATCATTTAAGTTTGCCTACACAAATCTACAGAGATATCCTAGAGTCTCAGGTTGAAATATTTCCTATCACCTTTGAATGGATCCTTTTTAAAGGCCAATGATAGAACCAGGAATTTTTTTATGTTCCATAACCGATCAATGGTTTTTCCACTCCACCACCTTACCACCTTTGTACATGATACCCTATGATTAGCTGAGCTTGTTTCCAGAGGAGTCAAATCAATGTTCTGAAGACAGATAAATATATAGACAGGCAGATGCTTTCTCTCTCTCTCTCTCTCACACACACACACATATTTACAGGTACCACTACTAGCCTATCTTCAGTAAAGGTTGCAAGAAAGGCAACTACTTAAAGTAGATATATATGAGTCCAGGGCCCATACGTTTATGTGTATGTGTGTACACTTGGGTACGTGTTTCAGATCATTATTAGGTAGGCATCAAGATCTGATCTTCTGTTTGGCCTTTCCAAGGTATTCTGTGTTTAAAACAGCACTCTTTTCACCAATGATAGCTAAACAAACACCTTTGCAAAGATCCAAAAAAAAAAAATCGAGATAGACATCATCTCCTGTCATTTTCCCTGAGCATTGTTCTCATAGTTTTCCTAAAGTCTTTAAGATGTTGTGGAACTTTTTGTTGTTGCTTCTAAACATTTTCCCATGTCGTGAATCATTGCCAGTTTGATTCAACTGACATCTGTCTGCTAAGCAACTTCCCACTATTGTTTGCGCGGTGACAACACTTGGAAATTTCCCCTGCTATCTCACAGGACATAAATGAGATGGTCAATGAACGGGTATTTCAGGTCAGTCCGTGAAGATCATAGTAAGACACTAGTGATGTCGCAGAACCTCACAATTGGGCATGATTTAATGTATCTATGTACCAAATAATGTTCCTCCCTGGTGGAACCATTGAGGAAAAATTTAAGACAATTACATTTTAATGTTTTAAAACTAATATTCAGTTCAAAAGCTGCCATTTCGCCCCGAATTTCTGACTGATGTTTCCAAGACCAAGACTTTTATGCAGGACACATTTTGCAAAGTTATCGTCCTCATCCTCATGTTTTTCAACCAATGACTGTGTCATTTCAGGGATAAATTTTGTTTAAGTAAGAAAGCAATCTTACTTACTGAAAGAGTATTTTCAGCTTAAACACTTGATTGTATCAAACAATAATACTTTCAACTTCAGAATTCTAGGATCCTGAAAGAAATCTTTGTTATGAGGTACAAGATGAATTTACGCGAGTGACCTGTTTTTCACCGTCATTTTTCACCCAGGGGCTTCGGTTTCTTTGTATATATGAACTTCTTAAACTATCTCCAGCTATTTCCCAATCTTTTGTAAACATTATACCAAGATGCACAGTTTCATATACTAGCTTTAGTTTTTCATCATTTATATACAGCTTGTAATCCTTTGCTCCATTTTCCCTATCAAACATAACTACTTTGATCACTTATGTATGAATTGTCAGTCCCATTTCATTGCATTATGCAATCTTGCATTTGAGTTCTTGGCTAGAAACATGACATCCTTTGTATTCAAAAGTATGCATATATTTATGTCCTCAACCAAAACATCCCTGATGTCACCATGCGTATTCCTTGCACAATTAATGATAAATACTTTAAACAAGTAAGGGAGAACAAACACTCATTTCCTATTCAGTGTTGAACCATTCGCAAGTGTTTACTCTCATGAATACTTTGCTTCTATTACATTTACTTTTACTGCAAACGGTAACAGCAACCAACTTTCAATTATATACAGTATCTGCATAATATTTAATTACTTATTAAGAATGCACAAAACATTCTATAATTCAAGTTTTTTTCATTTTCTTCATGCTAAACACTTGTTAATATCTGCAATAAAAACTTATCAGATCAAGAGCTATATCCTGGAATCGATGCTTATGCGCTTTCTACTTCAAATATGATCTGTGAGAAGCCTGACACCACTGTACAAATTCCTATTTTCATAGGTACCCACAGTAAAGGGAGGTGATCCTAATTCATATTATCTGACATACATGTTAGATTCTTCATTTATAATTAAGTTGATGCCTTAATTTCCTATATATCTTCATCAACCCCATCAATAAAATTAGGCCACTGTCATTCAGTATCACATCTTCCCCCTTTTAATTAGAGACATGGACATATATCTATTTTTTTCCCTGAATATTTTTTCCCCAAAAGGAAACAAAACGTTAAGGAAAACTGGAGATTGGATTTTTGTACAACATATGATTAAGCTCTATGTGCTACATTTTTGGGCAGGAAAACCTGAACTGGTGTTTCCACTAAGCTTTCGAAGCAGAGATATTTAGTAACAATAAAACAAATTTAAAATTGAAATAGAGAGCTTCACAATACTGATGTAATTCTTCCTTCTTTTGAACTATTTCCTACTAGATGAGTGAATATGGACTAGTGCATCAATTACCTCTCTCGTTGCTAAATCACTCTGTTTAGAGAAAAAAATGAATCACCACTCCATTATCTAAGTGCACTGCCACAGACTTCTGTGATGCTCATGCCACATTCTGTTATTGGAAATTAGGAATTAAAATAATCACAGCCATAAATCCTGCTGAGAATACATTTTGGCCCAAGGCCATTCCATGAAAGTTTAAGAAAGGTTTAAAAAAAATGTTTGGCCAAGTGGTTAAGACACTGGAGTTGTCAGCCAGAAGGTTGGCAGCTCAGCAGTTCAAGACCCAAGCGCTGCCATGTAATGGGGTGAGCTCCCATTACTTGCTACAGCTCCTGCCAACCAAGCAGTTTGAAAGCATGCAAAATGCAAGTAGATAAATAGGTACCACCTTTGGTGGGAAAGGTAACAGTGCTCCATTGTGCCTTGGCATATAGTCATGCCAATCACATACCATGGAAGCATCTTGGATAAATGCCTCCCTCGGCTGTTAACTGGAGATGAGCAGCACCCCGTTCAATCAGACACAACTGGCAGGGGAAACCTTTATCTTTCTTTTTACCTTTTCGAACTTTTATAGTTGTTTTCAGATTCTCTCAAATCACAGCAGCTCCCAAGCAAAAGCAGAAAAAAAGACAATTTATTTCCCCATAATAACATGTGACCCATACTCCCCTCCCCTCCACTTCCCTTTAAGACACACACTTTATAGCTAGCTGCTCTTTCAATCATTTACTTTGGATGTCTGCTTGGGAACAAATGATCTTGTTCAGGCAGATGAGTTTGCCAGACTTGTGTGTACTTTCCAGTCTCAGTCTCTTACTGTTGTTACTGAAACATGACCCTTTGAAGTAGGTATCAAGAAAAAACAAAAAGAGAGAGAGGAAAGGATGGATAACAAACACACCTCCCTCAAGGGCGGCAAACACTTTTTCAGTAGCAATAATAAAATCTGGTTGTTATAAAATGTGTTCTGATTTCACACATTTTCACAAACTAGTTATGAAAAGCCTTGCTTTCCTTTCTTCCATGCAAAAAGTAGTGTTAAGTTAAAAAGGAGTTAATTATTTTAACCAAGAAGTCTAATATGTGGTTGATAAAACCAGTATATTACACAGCACACTAGACCTATATTAAGAACATAAACTGCAATGCTAAGTAACTTTTAAATGAAAAATAAATTTAGTTCCACTAAAATCTGATTTCTCAGAATATAGGAATCTACCTTGCACAAAATCAGCTCAGTAATGTCTGGGTGGAATTGAAACTTTACAGTCTTACTCAGCGAAGCCAGGCATTTATCTTGGAACAAATTGCACAGAAAGCACACACTGAAGTTTAACTCTTCCCCATTTTCATAGTCTCATGAATTTTTTTTAAATAATCACCCCATAGCTTTCAGCCTAACAAATCTCGAAGAAATAATTTGCACAAAATAAGCTTAAGATATATTTATGGTTACAGCGAATGGACAAGATTATATTGTAAATACCCATGTAATTTTAGACAATCATGCACATAGCAGTTCAAAGCTGCTCATTCCAACCTAAAATCATTTCCCATAAGTACCTATATTATATCTATGTTACATATAAAGTATACAGTATGTTTACATGACTTCTTACAATCACTTTGTAAAGCAATCCCTTCTTACTTCTATATTTTGTGCTAAGAAAAACAATCATGGCTAAGCTAAGAACCAAGTAAGTGGTTTCCTAATACACAACTCATTTTCTTAACAATATGTAGGTTGTAATGTATTAATTATTCTTTATCTCCTTACCAGTTTACAAGTTACAGTAAAAAAACCTCATTAACACCAGATGATAGTGATGAAGATGAAGATAAACAATACAAAATATCAAAGGCCTAAGAAAATCAGTTGTTTTGATCCCCTTAAAGAGTGGTCTTCCTTCAATTCCAATGACATAATCCATAATGCCAAACAAAACAGAATTAGTTACTGATGTTAAACTTATCAGGAATGGGTCCCACAAGAGTGCCTATTCATATCCAAACAGTATCAGACTGAGTGTAGCCCTATCACTTACTTGGACTAAGCTTTATATAGTGTATACCTTGATGGGACAGGCAGAAACCTTCAGGGATAGACAGTTCTGCAAGTAATCTGGTTGCATGCCATATAGGAATTTAATTGGGACAACCCTGAATGGCATCCAGAAGCCGAGTGGGAGCCAATGCAGCTCATGTAGCAATGATATTACATGAGTATATCATGATGTGTCTGATACCACATATGCTGCTGTATCCT
>JANHZU010003516.1:45108-55292 GCA_032468055.1 Acrochordus granulatus
TAAAGGTTGATGAAATAATGACTCTAAGTCATCAAGTGAATTTCCATGATTGAAGCTGTTCTTTAACCTGGGTCCCCACACTTCCTCCTCATCATGTTAATCTTGACATTGTGTTAGGAAAAAAAATCCTCTATCTTGCAATAAGATTCCTGCCCTTCATTAGCATTATACATTTATTAGGTAACAAGATAGGGACTTATCTTGTTAAATTTAGTCTCACTCTAGTTATTCTTTAAAAAAGGTCATATTTTCTTCTTGTTTTAAATATTACATTTCTTGCAATGACATTTTCCAAACAATAGGTCTGGCTACATGACAGTACCCTTCCCAACTATGACTTATCTGGAAAAATAAGCAGAGTAAGATTTGGTTAGCGTTTGGAAAAGGAGCAATTTGGAAATTAACAAATTGCTGATTTGGAGCAGTTTGGAGATTTTGGACTATATAGGGATAAATATTTCCAAAGAAATACAACGGCAAAATATTTTCTACTGTTGCCAAAAAAAATTCATGATTGTGTTCAGAATATAACAATGGAACTCAACTCTGAACGTTTTTTTTCCTCTGATTAAACTTTCTTAGCCTTGGTGAGGAGTAGTTTTGAGTTTGGCAGCAATATAAATTTCATAATTAATTAATTAATATAATACTACTGCTTCATTTAAGAGGGCATCAGTATATTAAAGGTATTTCTAATGGGTGTGGCATATACATTTTATGAATATTTTGGAGCTGTTCCTCATTAACATTCTGTAATACTGTATTTGAATTATTCCATTAGAAGCCTTGTTTTTTTTATTATGACAACTTGCCCTCCCTTCCTTTCCTTCAAAATAAAAAGTTTGCCTTTAAGTATAATACTACAACATCCCTGGTTTATTTCCACAATACCTGGTAGCTTTTATTTTAACTTTCTACTCTAATACCCTTTATTTCTCATTGTTATTTATTTTTTTATTTGATTTATCTAGCTGTTCATTTCATATAACTGTATATGATATACATATTTGATTGTTCTTCTGGCAAAGTTGCTGATATCGCTAGTTCCAGTTAGACATGTACAATAAAGAGATGCAATGTATAGTAACAAGGATTTCCAAATAAATTCATGATACTTGAGTATTATTTAAGTTATACTCAGTAATGTAAATATAACACAAAACATGCTATTTTATATTTGAGGGGAGGGATTAAAAGTTTTTATTAGAATATTTTCATGTGAAAGTGTTTGTTTTCCTGTTAAATACGCTGATGAAACTTGCTTCATTTACCTGCTGTAGGATTTGCTTTATGAGCATTTTGTGGTCTGTGACAGTGAGAGTATAGCTGTTGCTATCATGTTTCTCACTAGTAGGCTAAATCTGTGGATGTCATTAAAATTGATGAAATCTAATATAAGTGATTTTGTTTTGAAAGTTACTTTAGAAACCAACAGTGATGCTGCTTTACTTTGCGGAAGGGATTGGGAGCTAAATCAAGAAAAAGAGCTGGCTTCCTGGCTAAATAGTTTAGTGAAGATGTGCTTTTCTAATAGCAACCATGCTGAGTGGATGATACTTTCTGTTTTCTTTCAAAATGATTTAGGATTCAGAGTATATAGCTTACCAATAGTGATAATAACATCCCTAGCTATTTTTTAAATATTTGGTGTCTTTAACAGATGCAAATAGTGAGGTCCACAAAAGCAACTGATCTTTGGGCAAAAGCTTTGTTTCCCCAACCCCCTCTTTTTAAAAAATTAGTCAATCATGAGGCAGCTGGATTTATAGTTACAGGTATTCATTGTATCATTTAAAAGATATTCTTTTCTGAAAGAAAAAATTCCCTGGGACAATGTATGGCTGTCTAAAATTGGAGAGGGGGGAAACCAGAGTATTAAATCAAAGCTGTAAAATGACCTAGCTGCATCACTGAGTTGAATATACCACTGTAGATTGTGCCCTCTTTGCAGCTGCAAATTTATTGGAGGGTTTTATGATTTAATATAATGATGAATATTCACCAGACTTCTAAATATCATAATCAGAGGCTTCCACATCACCAAGTATACCAAGTAAGCATTTTGAAATATTTCAAATGCTACTTTGATGGAAGTGGCTTTTAGTAGACAATGCTTATAGATAAAAAACTAATTTTAGTTTTTTAGACAAAGTAGACAATGCTTATAGATAAAAAACTAATTTTAAATAATTTTAAAAATGTTCAAGTATTGTACCACTAAAAAGTGGAAATTGCTCATACACAGGAAGTATTTAAGCCAAAACCTCAAGGTTTACTGAATTTTTATCCTTACAAGATTACTCACATCTCTCTCACACCAAAACATAGTTCTCAGTTTCTAGAGTTGGTCCTTTAATTGTGTGGATCACAGCAAACTGTGGCAAATTCTTAAAGAGATTGGAGTACCAGATCACCTTAAGTGTCTCCTGAGAAACCAGTATGTGGGTCAAGAAGCAACAGTTAGAACTGGTCATAGAACAACAGATTGGTTCAAAATTAGGAAAGGAGAAGGACAAGGCTGTCTATCATCACCTAATTTATATGCAGACTACATCATACAACATGCTGGACTGGATGAATTTCAAGCTAGGAGGAATATCAACAACCTCAGATATGCAGATGATACCACTCTAATGGGAGAAAGTGAAAAGGAACTTGATGAGAGTGAAAGAGCAGAGTGCAAAAGCTGTCTTGAAACTCAACATTAAAAAAAATTAAGATCATGGCATCTGGTCCCATCACTTCCTGGCAAATAGAAGCAGAAGAAATGAAAACGGTGACAGATTTTACCTTTTTGGGCTCCAAGATCATTGCAGATGATGACTGCAGCCATGAAATTATAAGACACTTGCTCTTTGGGAGAAAAGCTATGGCAAACCTAGACAATATATTAAAAAGCAGCGACATCACCTTGCCGACAAAGGTCCACATGGTCAAGGCTATGGTTTTCTCAGTAGTAATGTATGGCTGTGAGAGTTTGACCATAAGGAAGATGAGCACCAAAGATTTAATGCTTTTGAATTGTGGTGCTGAAGAAGACTGTTGAGTGTCCCTTGGACTGCAAGAAGATCAAACCAGTCAGTCCTAATGAAATCAAGCCTGATTGCTCATTGAAAAGATAGATACTGAACTGAAGCTCACTTTAGCTACGTAATGTAAAGAGGGAACTCTTCGGGAAAGATTGAAGATAAAAAGAGAAGGGAAAGACAGAGGATGAAATGGTTGGACAGCATTGTTGGTGTGTTGGGCATGGGTTTGGATGAGCTTTGGGAAACAGTGAAGGGCAGCAAGTCCTGGCATGCTACAGTCCATGATGTTGTGGAGAGCCTGAGCAATCAACAACAGAGTTGGTCCATGTGAAGGAGAAGAGAGGTGTCTATCAGATCTTCACTGGAAAATTGAAATTCCCACTCAGTTGTAAAAATATATTCATTTTATTAGTCACAACTCATTGCTTTTATTTGGTTGTTGCCCAGATTTATGTATACCAGCTCTGATAAGCAATTCAACTCTGTGAAAAGATGTAGCCTGAAAAAGCTTACTTGAAACTTAAATCCACAAAACTCAAGAGAATATTCTTCAAATTTAAGAAATTCCATCCCTTTTTGTTGATGAAATCTATAATCATTTCTTTTTCTAATCTGGAAGAAATCTTCCTATTACTTCCACTCACAATTTTTTTTGACAACCCCAATATTTTTCTTGGGGCTGTCATTTTAGGCTAATCAAAAGGCAACATGCCCATTGACTTGAAAACTTTTTACATCAACCTTGATATAAGAATTAGTAGAATGACATATATGGTCAGTTATGAAACAACTGTGATCCTGCTACAACTAATAGTTTATTGCCCATGTCATAACTTCCACAGGGCTTCAGTGCATGCAAATGTGCTTTTGAGGAATTTAGAAAAAAATATGCCATATATGCCTTTTTATCCTGCTTCATCCAAGCAGTTATTCCCTCAGCATTGAAGACAACCATCGATAAGATCTGCTGGAGCAGACTGAAAAAAAAATACTGTACTCGAGATTATTCAGAAAAAAATGTATATAAAGCAGTACCCATGTGGGATAATTCCATACAGAATATAATATATATTAGAAGTAATTTCATTTAACTAAAAAGAATATTCAGAAAATTTGTATTGAAAATGTATTTTAAGGGTAGTTGAGAACAGAAAGTATAAAGAAAGGATGTTATATAAATTACATACTGAATAGAATAGAGAAACAATTCTAAACATGTATTTTTCAAGAGATAAATGCGATGAAATGAAATTACATATAAATGTACAAAGCATTAACATAGACAAATTTATATTACTTCCTACTGCACTTGATATTTAAGAATATAAAACATTATAGAACACCATGCCTATCTTTAATTCTCACCCATGATCTGGTACTAATGAAGAACATTTTTCTAAATGTACCTGCTACCACTTTAGCAAATGTTACATAAGGGCTAGGACTGTACATTTCATAAGATAGGTAATTATTTGCAGTTTTTATCTTTCTTGATTTTGTTTTTTTTTCCTGTATGTTCTTCCTCATCTTTATAAATATACTCATAGCTGGGCTATAGCCTGTTATGTCACAGTAGATTTAATCTAATTTATAAGTGTCTCTATTGTAGTGTAAACTACTTGGTGGCAACCTTTCCACTGGGAACAAACTACCTATACTACCCCAAGCCCAAGTAAAGTCATGGTAATTTCCCTCTGCTGAAACTCCCTCACACTGTGACTTCATATCATATACAGCATAATTTAGAAAAGTGCAAGAAGGGCAGAATTGTTTCCTTAATAGAATCTGAAGATTCCAATTTTCCTTCTGCCACACAAGAATGAAAATCTACTCATGCTCACTTATCTGTATCTTTGCCTCATCCTCTGACTGAATCAAAAATCAGGTTCAGGTACAGGTTAAAAGCAGACATTTTACCCCAGGAATAAAAAACCTTATTAAATATCTTCTCACAATTAACATCAGCGTATCAATAGGAATTATCATTATGTCTTGTCAATCAGATACTGACTTTTGCTTCAGGGAAACAAAACAATTTAAATTATAGGAAGTGTCATCACCCTCTTCTTCTTTTACATTCTTCTCTTAAAATTGGATAATTATGTGACTTTTCATTAGGCTCTTTGTAGTATAATAGATCATGATATTCATCCTTTGACCTTGGTGATGAATGTCTCTGGCAAAAACATATGACAAGCATGATCCTAGTGAGAATAAAATACTGAATAACAGGACACTGTTTTAAATGACAGAACAAAGTTTCCCCCAATATTATAGTCATTAAATTTAATTGTACAGGTAAAGCAGGAAAATATCCATGCTGATATATTTAAAGGACAAAATCTATATAACTTGAGATAAATAAAAGCAAGACAAAATGTCTTATTTATTTATTTATATAAATAAATATTATATTCCAAAAATATATATAATAGACTGTCAACAGGAAATTTCCTTGTAACTCTTCCTCTTCCTGTTCTTTTTTCCTCCTTACTTCTCTCTGAAGTTCATTGGATGAAAATACTGTTGGAACACATAAGACCCCAAATTTCCATTATTTGAGCAGAAGACATTTCCTCTTCTAGAAAATTCCTCTAGTAGAAAGAGTTCTCCCAATGATTGAAAGTGGTTGGGAAATGTTTCAACAATGAATTCTTTTCAGCAAACTATTGAAATGGCTTGTGAAATTATAAACTTTTCCTTTGAAGGACCTCTGAAAAGAACACTGCATATTGGATATCTGGGTGGAGTACAGAGATGGAGAAATGGCAAATGTTCAGCTGGACAGAAAATACACCGTTCATATACACCCAGGTCTTTAGCCTGCCAATGGAAGGATCATGATTGTGTGATTTCTGAATACATGGCAGCTGCCCCAGAACCAACACATTGCTTAGCTATCAAATTCAAGTGATAGCTCAAGAAAAACAGGGTTCTGAAGGTGATTTTGGAGCAGGAAAGATCCTGTCTGAAAGTTCTTATAGAGAAGGGATACGTGAGTTGGATGTTGTGGTAAATGGGTTACATTTAGGCTACTACATGGGGAATGGGGTATATTTTAAAAGGAAAATTGCTGAACATTGTGATACTCTAAACCATAATACTGAACTAGTGTTTTAATGTTTATATGGTATAGCATGGGCCAGGACTACAAGGTCATTCACACAATAATTGATTTCTTTTATGACCTGCTATTGTGGCTGATTTTTATATTACAATGTTTGATTAGAGAGTAGGGTATTTTTTTTCACATTAAAGTCTTATCCATAGAAATGGAATTTAAAATATTTTTTTAGCTGAGAATATTTTTAAAGCTATCGTGTCTTACCAAGAAAACCTTATTAAAGTGTCTTTTTTTTACCCCAAAGAAACAGAATATCTTTAAGATCTGAAGAACCTTTATATTGTAAAAGGCTTTCTATATCATCTCTAGAAACTACATTCCTCAGGATTATAAGAAAAAATGATGGTGTGAAATACGGTTGAAAGGAAGTGTGGCTACAGGTTTCTGTGGTTCACTGACTATGTTGGATTTATAGAAATGGTAGCATATTGAAGATAGTAGGAATATAAGCTGAAGTGGAAAAATATACAGGTGGTTTTGTTTAATTATACAGTACCTCTTTCAGTGGCTGTTTGAATTTACAAGTGATATTTACAACTCATGACAGTTGCAGGGTCCTGCAGTCATGTGATTGCCATTTGTGACCTTCTTTGCCAGTTTTCTACAAGCAAAGTCAATGGGTAAGCCAGCAGGAAGTCCCAAATGGTGACCAAATGATATCTTTGCTTAATGACCCATGGTGATTTGCTTAACAATTGCAACCAGAAGTGCCAGAATTTCTGTCACTAAGCAGAAAGTCATATGATGTCATGCTTTACAATTGCATTGCTTAGTGATGGAAATTCCTATCTCTATTACTGTTGTTAAGTGAGAACTATCTCTACCCCTATTCAAAACCTGCACAAATTGTAGTATGCTAATTCTATAGTGGGCCATAGAAATATGAATTTTTCAATGTTGCTTTGGCAAAAATGTAGATTTTTCCAATGTAGTTTGGATAAGTAATTGAAACATTTCAGATTCTTCAAGCTGCAGTGATTTGTGTTTAATATAAAAATATATAAGCTTCTAGAATAGCTCCATTCATTTGGTCTGAAGTTTTATGAAAGAGAAATGGAACAGCTTGAGAAGTCTTGGTTTTAGGAATAAATGGCTGCTTAGGACTTTAACAGAATGCTTCTTCTCTCGGCATGATGATAAATCTTTATAAACAGTAGCTAGATTTAAAAATTATGACCCTCTTACACTGATGAGGAGTTACTCACACAAATAATCCTGGTTGAAGTCCCATTGAGATTTGACTGATGACACAGAAAGAATGAAATATGTCTTTCCCACATTTACATTAGCATAGTGGGCACTGATGTACTCTAATGGCATTTAAATGATAAAGAAATCTTAAAGAGTCCTGTGCTAATAAGCAGAGGCAGTTTCATATGCACTGAAGAAGACTGGGAAAATTTAAGGACAAAATGCTTTGGATATTTTCAGCAAATACAGTTATAATACTCATAAAATTTTTTTACTTGTAAGAAGTCATTTTGACCCAATTGTATTATAATATTCTTAGAATATCTGTCTTAGAAAATACATAGTTTGTCATAGTTACAGAAGAAGCAATGTTGTAAAAGGGATGGTTATATTTTCAAGTATTCTTCACGTACAAAGATAAAAATAATCTCATTGGATTTTACTGGAGAGCAGGTCATATTTCCAGTGTAAGATGTAAGGACAATGTAAATCACAATTATATTGCTAAATGAGAAAAAAACGACACATTCCTTCCTATATTAGGAAAAGGAGCAATTAACCAACCAGCCAATCAAAAGAAGTTACTTATATGATCTGCTCTGTAATTCATTACTGTGCTATATTAGAGTAATACTATACTTTGATGATAGGTAAGCATGAATTTCTTCTCCTAAACATGGATCTGCTCTATAAGGGTGTTTTACTGTGGATGATCAATGTAAAAATCATTAATTTCTCAGTGTATAAAATCAGACCCAATGAAAATTAATTTCAGGATGTGGGAAAAAACTACTTTGTAGACAAGGGGCAAATAGAGTAGGCTGAAGAGATACTGTCTGGCTTTTCTTTCATATATGTGTACAGCCATAAAACAGCAATTCTGATGCAAAAATCTCTATATTAAGACTTATCAAAATAGTTCTGATGTTCTCCAGAACATTTCTTCAGTCAAAATCTTAAACATATACTATGATTGGAAAGAAGCAAGGAACACCTTTGATTACAGTTCTTCATATGTTCTATAACTTTCCCAAGACCTGGCTCTATTTCTGGGATTAGGGTATTGGTGTAGCCCCTGTATATATTTTTTCAGGGGGGGCTGTTATTCATGGTTTTGTCTTGTGGTCATGTTCCTTTTTTAAACTGTGTATGTTTCTAAAAAAGAATCATGTTGGATTTGGGCAGCCTTGAAATCTAACAAAATAAAAAAAATGGGCAGCATGAACTTGAAATTTAGAGTTCAAGCAATCGGTGCCTAAAACTTATAAAGACATTTAATATAGCCCTGATTGGTACTATAATTATTATTATGAAATGCAAACAAGAGTCCATGAGATCTAAAATTATAGAATGAGAGTTTTAGAAAAATTATGTCAGCAGCATCATTTCAGATCAGACAATAGTATCAAAAGAAAGACCCTGACAAGTTTATGAATTTTGCTGATGAACATTTATTAGTAATACCTGATTTAAGTTGTATCAAAAATTTCAGAAGTCTCTAAACTTTATCATGATAATGTCATTTTTATATGAGAAACTATTAAATGTTTATAGGAGGAGGAGAGAGAACTCCTAGTTAGTCTCTTCTATTATGTGTCATAAAAAGGAATCCTCACATTGCCAGTCTAGTCACTTTCACCCCAAACAAAAGACAAAATCCACTATTTCTGAAGCAATTTGGACAATTGATAGACTTGCATCACTGCTTGACTGACATTGTTATGCAATCAACATCAATTTGCATCATTATATAATTGATGCACATTATATCATTTGATGCAATTATTTATATTCAATAATATAAATGTCAGTTATATAATTAAATGATCTAAATGTCTTCAGTTATGTAAATCAGGATTTAGCAGACATTCCAATTTAATAAATATCCTTTCCCTTCAAATAGTCTATTAAATCAAGGACTTGTCAATTTCTTCCTAAACACTAAATTACTGTACATACCAGGTAAGGGGAAGTGATGGGATGAATTGAGAACTGAAGGCTCTGTCAGCATAATTTAGGATTTGTTGACCAAGGAATGGAGCTTTTTAAAAACAGAAAATTGCACTCTTAAGTGAAGAATATATTTATATCAAAGACTGGATGCTTCTGTTTCCTTTCTTTACAAGTACTGAGTGATGGTACATCCTGCTTTTGATTTAATTGCTTTTGGTTACTTTACAAGCAATAATTAATGGCATGCAACTTTTAAAGCTATGCCTTCTTTTGCCTGAAACATTCTTTCTTTGTGGTCTGAATACACAGAGGCACTTTTATTTCATAATAGAAGAGAACTAACTGGGAGATCCAACCAGCCATCTGTTACATCTGTTTCCTTTTTTCTGCCTAGCTGAGCCTTTGGGTTTTGCAAGGTGCTTATGGCAGCTTTCCTGAAGTTGGCAAGGTGGTTGCATTTTTTTTGACAGCTGAGAAAACTAGTGAGCTTTCATCTGTGCCAAATATAACTACTTAGTGAAATCAGTTTGACCTTGGATGAAACCTGTCTCTAAGCTCTTGAAACAACATCTGTGAGCATTTGTAGAATTAAATGCTATGAAGAACCTTTTCCATTTGAGATTAATATTTAACCAAAAAAAAAAAAATTCCTCCTCCCACACCCAGGTAGACAGATTGCTTTGCTAACTCCAAATGTTCACTTGCTTAGTGCAGTTTAGCCAAACACATTATTCTGCCAGTAATTGACAGAACTGAACTCACTACATATTCTTGAAGAGAAATAAGAAAAGGATGAGAAATGACTATATTATCATTTTGTTGTTCAGTCGCGCAGTCGTGTCCGACTCTTCGCGACCCCATGGACTACATTACGCCAGGCCTCCCTG
>JANHZU010003516.1:71135-82670 GCA_032468055.1 Acrochordus granulatus
GGAGACACTCTTCATCTGGCTCCTCTGATGAGACCTGTCCAGTATGGTTGAACCTCTGGAAGAGCTCTCATCTTCTTTAGAGCACACAAGCCCCCCAACCACAGCAAGGTGCTGCCTCCCTGGGGGGGTCAAATGCTGCACTTTGACAATTTTGAAAATTTTTATAAGCCTTTACTTTGTCTTATTTAGCCTTTCAAACATCATTCATAATGTCCACTGCTTTCTTTGATTGGAAGGAGAAAGTGTGTGGTTTTTTATCAACATCAGACATTTCAGTTTTCAATATTATTTTAATCAGCAATCCATATAGATATGAAGCAACCAAGGGAGTAAAATAATTCTATTCAAACATTCCAATAAGGCTACATAAAGCTAAAAATCCATAAATTATTGAAACCACTTTAAAACAGTGTTTCTAAAATTCATTGCCACCTGATAGGTAGCAAGGGACCAGTGATGATTTAAATACAGCAGAGGGAGGAAGTGAGGTTGTATTAAACATTTTGAAGAATTTTGGTATCCCCCTGAATTGAGTTAGCATGACAGTCAGAATATCCCATGTATAGTTAGTAATAAAGTTGTTATTGTTCTCAGCACAGCTATTTTTTAAATTGGATTTCCCAGGAAGAAAAAGGATGACAAATTAATACTACTGCTGAGTGGAAGCAGATTACCATACATTGTTCAGAATAAATTTCAAGGAAGCAAGAGATTTCGGTTAGAAATCAAATAGAAAACTTAATTCTTGTATACAGGGCAGTCTCTGTACTAACCTAAGTGGCAAAGAATAGTAACAGAAACATTTTCCTCGGTTGTTCAGTCACTCCGTTGTGTCCAACTTTCACAACCCCATGGACTGCAGTGTACCAGGTCTCCCTGTCCTGCCCTGCCTCCTGGGTCCACCCAAATCCATGTCCATTGCATTTACAATACTCTCTAATTGTCTCATCCTCTGCTATCCCCTTCTCCTTTTGCCTTCAGTCTTTCCCAGCATCAGGGGCTTTTCCAATGAGTCCTCTCTTCACATTAGATGGCCAAAGTATTTGAGCTTCAGCTTCAGTGTCTGTCCTTCAAGGACAGACTGATTGTCAATGTACAATCAGGGTTGATTTCCTTTAAGATTGAGTAGTTCATCTACTTGCATTCCAAGGGACTCTCACGAGTCTTTTCAAGCACCACAATTCAAAGGCAGCAATTCTTCAGTGCTCAGCCTTCCTTATGGTCCAAATCACAGCCACGCATGACTATTGGAAAAGCCATAGCTTTGACCATATGGACCTTTGTCAACAAGTCAATGTCTCTATTTCTTAATACACTCTCTAGGTTTGTCATAGCATTCATCCCAAGAAGGAAGCATTATTTAATTTCATGATGCAGCCACTGTCTGCAGTGATCTTGGAATCCAAAAGGATAACTTCACTGCTTCCATATCTTTTCTATTGTTTTCCAGGAACTGATGGGACTGGATGCCATGATCTTCATTTTTAAAATCTTGTGTTTCAAGATTTTTGCACTCTCCTCTTTCACTCCTTTTTCCAGCTTTTTGCACTCTCCTCTTTCACCCTCATCAAGAGGCTCTTAGTTCCTCTTCACTTTCTACCATTAGAGTGGTACCATCTGCATATCTAAGGTTATTGATATTTCTCCCAGCAATCTTAATACTGGCTTGTGATTAACCAGCCAGCATTTCTCATGATGTATTCTGCATATATGCTAAATAAGCAGGGTGACAATATACAGTCTTGGGATACTCCTTTTCCAATTTGGAACCAATCTGTCATTCCATGTCCAGTTCTAACTGTTGCTTCTTGACTAGCGTACAAGTTTCTCAGGAATCAGGTAAGGTGGTCTGGTACTCCCATCTCTCTAAGAATTTGCCACAGTTTGTTGTGATCCACATAATTAAAGGTTTCAGCATAGTCAATGAAGCAGAAGTAGATGTTTTTCTGGAAGACCCTTGCTTTCTCCAAGCTGGGTTTTGAATACGCAGAGGAACTAGAGATCAAATTGCCAAATTTGCTGTGTCCCTTGCTTTCTCCATGATCCAGAAATGTTGGAAATTTGATCTCTAGCTCCTCTGCATCTTCAAAACCCAGCTTGTACTTCTGGTAGTTATCGGTACACAGACTGCTGAAGACTAGCTTGTAGTATTTTAAGCATAACCTTACTAGTGTGTGGTAGTCTGAACATTCTTTGGTACTGTCCTTCTTTGGGATTGGAATGTAAACTGACCTTTTCCAATCCTGTAGCCACTGCTGAGTTTTCTAAATTTGATAGTATATTGAGTGCAGCACTTTAACAGCATTATCTTTTAGAATTTTAAATGGTTCATCTGGAATGTCATAATTTCCATTAGCTTTGTTGTTAATAATGCTGTCTAAAGCCCACTTAACTTCACACTCCAGGATGTCCAGCTCTAGGTCAGTGACCACACCAACGTGATTATCAGGGACATTTAGATTTTTCTTGTATAGGTCTTCTGTGTATTCTTGCCATCTCTTCTTAATCTCTTCTGCTTCTGTTTGGTCTCTAGCATTTTCATCCTTTATCATGCCCATTTTGCACGAAAAAATCCCCTGTATCTCTAATTTTCTTGAAGAGATCTCTAGTCTTTCCCAGTCTTCTGTTTTCCTCTATTTCTTTGCATTGTTCATTTCAAAAGGCCTTTTTATCTCTCCTTGCTATCCTCTAGAAATCTGCATTCAGTTGGGTATATCTTTCCTTTCTCCCTTGCCTTTCACTTTCCTTCTTTTCTCAGTTCTTCGAAAGGCTTATCAGACAGCTGCTTTGCATTCTTGTATTCATTTTTCTTCAAGATGGTTTCAGTAGCTACCTGTTGTACAGTTACCTGTTGTACAGAGTGTTATGCACCTCTGCCCATAGTTCTTCAGGCACTCTGTCTACCAGATCCAATCCTGTAAATTGATTCCTCACCTCCACTGTATATTCATAAGGGATATCATTGAGGTCACACCTGAATGGCCTAGTGATTTTTCTTACTTTCTTCAATTTCAGTGTCAAGTTGGCAATAAGAAGTTCATGAACAACAATCAGCTCCTCTGTTTTTACTAATTATATAGAGCTTTTCCATCTTTGGCTGCAAAGAATATAATCAATCTGATTGTAGTACTGACTATCTAGTGATGTCCATATATAGAGTCACCTTTTAGGTTATTGGAAAATTTTATTTGTTATGACCAATGTGTTCTTTTGACAAAAGTCTGTTAGTCTCTGCCCTGCTTCATTTTGTACTCCAAAGCCAAACTTGCCTGTTATTCTGGTTATCTTTTGACTTCCTACTTTAGCATTCCAATCCCCTTATGTTGAGAAGGACATCTTTCCTGGTGTTAATTCTAGAAGATGTTGTAAGGCCTTTACAGAAAAGGTCAACTTTAGCCTCTTCAGCATGTGTGGTTGGGGCATAGACTTGGATTACTGTGCTGTTGAATGGTTTGCCTTGAATTCAAACAAAGATCATTCTATAATTTTTGAGATTGTATCACAGTACTGCTTTTTCAATCTTTAATTGACTATGAGGACTACTCTATTTCTTCTAAGGGATTCTTATCCACAATAATAGATAGAATGGTCATCTGAACTGAATTTGCCCATTCCTGTCCATTTTAGTTTCCCAAAATGTTGATGTTCAATCTTATTATCTCATGTTTGACCACATCCAGCTTACCTTGATTTATAGATCTTACATTTCATGTTCCTATGTGATATTGTTCTTTATAGCATTGGATTTTCCTTTCACCTTCAGTCATATCCACAGCTGAGTATCCTTTTGGCTTTGGCTCAGGCACTTCACTCTTTCTGGAGCTATTTGTAATTGTTCTATGTCCCCCAGTAGCATATTGGATACCTTCCTATCTGAGGGGCTCATCTTTTGGTTTCATATCTAATCTTTTATTACTATTCATGGGGTTTTTTTGAAAGGATACTGGAGTGGTTGCCATTTCCTTCTCCAGTGGAGTCCTGTAGCTCATTTTTTCACCAGATATCCAGGAATTCCAATGTCTAGCATGGTCCTTGTTGACCCAGATAACAACCAAGCTGGTATGGGTTTCTGTAAATTATATCTCATCTATAATTGCACTTTTTTTAATTTTTTAATTCCCATATTTTTTATGGGAGGGAGCCACTCCTTATCTGGCTCCTCTGATGAGTTCTGTCCCATATGGTTGAACCTCTGGCATAACCCTCATCTTGCGGCATACAATCCACACAACCACATCAAGATGGATGCCTCACTGGAGGCTATGTTGATAAGATAGAACTAATAATTTTATTAAATAGATAAAATTAATGTATTAAATAAATGTATTTACATACATTTATATAAATTAGCACAGTTATTTTGCACTACCTTTGGTATGTTATATAAGATCATCTATAGCCATGTTTTTCAAACTTGACAACATTAATATGTGTGAATTTCTATTGCTGGGGAAATCTGGGTTTTGAAGTCCAGATATCATAAAGTTGCAAAATTTGAAAAAAAAGTACCCTCTATGAAGAGTTGAATATGAATTGCTTTCCTGACAAGTTTCCTCTTCAAGAAATTTGTTAAAACCCCTTTTCACTTGCAATAATATACTCCAGGCATAAACATCTTCTTGCCTTCCAGATACATTGAACTACATCATCTAGTGTGTCTGATCTTTTTCAGTCAATTGGGTTCAAAACCAATTGAGAATGCCAATTTTCCAATTTTATTCCATGCATTTTTCATTTCTAGAAAAATTGAATTTATTGGGGTTTGTCAAATAGACCTGTATAAGATTGTTAATTAAAATTAGAATTTTCTATATTATTATTTAGTGTTTCATTACTAAATTTTGCCAGGCAGTTTCTTTGCAGTCCTCAGCCTCTATTAAACTCTACAAAATTGTTTTAAAAGTGGAAATTTATTAGATGTAGATAAGGAATTTAGGATACTTATCTGTTTCCTTGTATATTGGTTCCTTGGTTAGCAGGCTATTGGTTATTAGTTGCTTTGCTGATCTGGCAGATAATTGCTATTCTGGGCTCATTCTGGATCATTATTTATTTATTTAGCTTCCTATCCTTTCCTCCTGGCATCCTATTCCTACAGGCAAATAGTGTCCCTTTGCATATTAAAATTCTGATTGTTTTTGTGAAATGACTATCCAGATATTGGTATTCTCCATTAGCAGCCTTGCATTTTTAAACTGGAGCTTTTCCAAATTATTTTTTTAAAAAATAAAAAAGTGCTGTTTCCTTTGCTATCTATACAGGCTATCACAGACCCAACATCTGAAGGGTAATGTATTAATTCTATTTAATGGATATAAGATGATGTTCCTTATCTGATATTGGTTTATTCTTGTTTTAATATGAAGAAAGGGAGAGCTTGACTTATGATTATAATTGAACCTGGCATTACAGTCATAAGTTGTTATGGTTGTTCAGTTGAGGAACCCACATGAGTAGAAATAATTTTCTGGCCTTTTTTATGGCAGTCATTAAGCAAATGCAGCAACTGCTAAGTGAATTCATTCATTTGAATGGATGTTTTTTGCTGGAAACCAGCAAAATGTCAGAAACCAGCAAAATACATTGTGAATTGCAGTCACATACTGATCTGTCCAACATGCAGTCACATGATTGTAGAGGCATGGCTGCACAATCATTTACGATAGTTGGAGGTCCTTTACAGGCCATTGGGGGCATGATGGCCAAGCGGTTCAGATGCTGAGTTTGTCAGCCAGAAGGTTAGCAGTCTGAATTTGTGACCCAGACACTGTGTAACAAGGTGAGCTCCTGTTACTTGACCCAGCTCCTGCAAACGTAGCACTTTGAAAGCATGTAAAAATGAAGAAGATAAACAGGTACCACTTTCAGTGAGAAAGGTAGCAACATTCCATATGCCTTGGCATATGGTCATGCCAGCCATATAACCATGGAAGAGTCTTTGGACAATGCTGACTCATCAGCTATGAAACGGAGATGAGCACCACCCCCTAGAGTTGGACAAGTCTGAAAGGGGAAACCTTTACCTTACAGACCATAAAGCACCATTCTGAGGCTGTTATAACTTGAATGGTTGTAAAACAACCCATTGTTAAGCAAATTACTATTTGTATGTTTTGAAAGGGAACTCCTGTTTTTCAAAAAAATTATTTATTTTTCTTATTTATTACAGATGCTTAGGTGCTATTTCGATCACATGATTCTAAGTGGCGTATATAATAAATACATTATAATAGACAACAATGGTTACATTTATTAGATGTATCAGTAATGATGGTAACACATGGATTCAAATAATAATGAAAATCATGTAATAAAATTCTAAGTCAACCCCAAGCAGCCAGATTTCCATCAGCTCATCTTTGTCTCAATTCCCAAACACACTTTTAAAAAGCCATGTTTAAAAATATTTCTGAGTTCTAGGAGTCAGGATGCACTACCTATATTTGAAAAAAGGATATTTCCCAGGGGGAGCCCTGGAGAAGATAGTCCCCTCAAAGTCTCCTTTTCTCACACTTCTAGAGGGATGGGGACTGTTAGTGTGCCTTAGGTTCTGCTTGGAGCAAATGGTCTTGAAGATAGCCAAGCCCCAATCCAAGAAGGACTGTATGAAAATAAAAATGAAACATCATATTCTGATTATAAGAGAGAAAATTCACAGAAATCCACATAAAGACAAAGTTCATTTCCATATCATCAAATCCTACATATTTAAAGAAAGAACAGGATTTATTTTTTAAAAAGTAGTATATTTTCAAACGTTTTCTATTGTAACTTTTTTTATGTATGAGTTTAAATGATTTTGTTTTATATCTTGAGTATACAACCATGGACCAGTAGAGTTTAACATCTTTCATTTGTTTACAAAAACGTATTATTTTCCATACCTATGAATGAGTATAGAGAACAGAATTTATTTTTAGGGTTCAGAAGCTACCATGCCACAGTAAATTGAATACTCTTTCCATCTCTCTAAGCTTCAGTCAAATGGGACTACATAGAGCTTTGTTATTTTTTTCTCAAAACACTCTATTTTTCCATCTAATGAAAAAAATTATAGTTAAAATGGTGAGTTTTGAGGAATTAGAATCTTT
This sequence comes from Acrochordus granulatus, assembly GCA_032468055.1. Lineage (NCBI taxonomy): Eukaryota > Metazoa > Chordata > Lepidosauria > Squamata > Acrochordidae > Acrochordus > Acrochordus granulatus. The sequence goes on from JANHZU010003516.1 coordinate 78,227, forward strand.
GCCTTTTCACCTCCATGACCCTGAATTCAAGCCCTTTCTTGCCCTAAGCAAAATGAATTTGAAGATCCTCCTTCAGGTTCCCATTAAAGCACTGATTAATGTCAAAAAAAGAACTAGAAATAATTCAACAGCACTTGGAACTGTACTGGGTCATTTTCATGCTGGAAGATGCCTAAGGCTATGCTTGCCTAACCTCTGAGCGAATCAGTTTGACCTGGCTGACATGGCAATGTTGCAGAAGGAAAACTAAGCCAGCATAATAAAGAATTTGGAGGAGGTGAATAAAGACCTTGTCGTATATTAGCCACCCTGCATTTCCTGCATCAATAGGCAGTCCCATGGGGTTATCTCTTTCTCTCAATGATTTCTTTCATACCTTATATTTGATTGGATGGACTTCATAAACGGATCAGTGACAGATTTTCCTTTTTGGAATGGGTGTGAAGGACCCAGGCTATACAAATAGTGATTTAATTTTCTGTGCTATTAGAAAATGGGGGCAATCAAATACTTTAGACATATGTGAATGTCTATCCTTGGAATTTGGAAGTACATGACCCTGCCTTTAGGGGGAAAACTTTCAGTAGATAGGATGGGTTGTATCATTGGAAAGCTGAATGAATTCTTTCAGTTTTATTTCTATATTTTCTTTGAATGGTCTCATCCAATTATTCTAAATTGCTCAGAATATATCAAAGCAGTATTATTGTTATTTTATAGAATTCTATCAGAGCTAGAATCCTGCATTCATCTCATTTTTCACAACTGAGATCATTTTTCTGATAAGCAAAATGCTTGGAATCCTTTGTCTTTATAGTTATGAAGTTTAACTTTTGTTGTTCATTGATTAAAACATTGTAGTAGAACAAATCCCTTGAAATCAAGAGAATTGCAGTTAATCATTATTAAGTGCCACTGATTTCTCAAATTATGACCAATGCTGAACTCAAACCATTTATTGACTGGAATTTCTATGCATATTGCTCTAAATTTGAATAGGGGAAGCAGATGGGTTTTAAAATAATTTAATTTTATTAAATTAAATATCTATGTTAATATCATTAATGCTAAATAAATACTATTTTATTGTCCAAATGCATACCAATTTAAACTAGAGCCACTTTGATATAGTGGATAAGATGAAAAACCAGGTGACTATGCATTCTAGTCCTAGTTGGATAATCTTGTTTATAATTTTAAGTTGATAATCTAAGTCACTCTCTCTTAGCCCCAGGAAGGAGGTAATGGCAAACCAATTCTGAAAACTGAAGGACTAGTCCAAGCAGTCACCAGAAGTTAATACTGATTCAAAGGCATATACATGCACAAAAATGAATACAAATCCAGCTACAAATCAGTGTCGCCTGAGACAAATAAATAAACATAAATAATACATAGAAAAAAAGGAATGGTCCAGGCAGTTGCCAGGAGTCAAAAACTGTCCTTGCTTTCTTCTACAAAATGTGTTTGTGTGCATGATAGTCCTGAGATTTTCTGACATTATGCATCTAAATGCTGATCATTCCCTGCTTAGTTCTTCTGAAATCAACCAAACTTTCTTACATGTTGCCATATTGCTATGCAGAATTAAAATTGATAACTGCAGCATAGCATCTTGAGGATAATGGAAGAGAGAACCAAAGAATGAATCTTTAACTTAACCATTTGCTAATTCATTATTTGTCACTGCCCAAGCAAAAAAATTTATGGTTCTTGGTCTACTTCTTTGTTTTAAGACTATTTTATTTAGAGGAAAAATGAGTAGGTCAAGATTTCTCTTTGCCATCTGACCCAGATATTATCTCTAATCCATTTGCAAAAAGTCATAATTATTCATTGTCATTTCCACTTCCCTTGTATAAACTCTCTTCAACCTGTTTATCTGAAATATTTCTGGAAATATAGATATGTTCTGTCTCAAAACAAAAATGATATTTTTATATATAAAGTGAGAATCTAAAGGTGTATAGCCTGAGAATCTCTCTATATTTTTTCTGTGTTGGGTATGCTTTGTCATTTATTTGCAGCTAGATTGACTACAAATGGTGGCTAATTTTGATGAAAAAAGTTTTGGATACTTTAATAAACAGATTTTAAAGATTTCAAATGCTCCTACATCATTTTCTGTATGCAATGTTTCATTTACATGTTGCAACTGCCATACATATTTAAATTTTAATTGGTTCAGATAACCCAGGGACAATGTTCCAAGAGCCACAGTATTAGTAATTTTCTTCACACTTCCCATCTTACTAGCCTTGAAAGTGAATGTCTCCAAGGTCTGGAAATCATATCTTCAAAAAAATCTTGGAAGGATTGTGAAAGGAGATAGAAAAAGAAGAAGACCAATCCAAAGAGTTCAAACCTCTGTCATGGCCATAATAATCATTGGTTTATACTTTGACCTTAATATTGAGTATACATTAAAAAATTCTAAGATAATTCAGTATCTGCATAGTATATACATGCTTTTCAGAACAGTTATTCTATTTAAAATAATGACCATCTTCTGCCTGAGAATTCAGAAAGTTATATTCTATCCTTAATTCAAGTCACAATGTGGACTGATGTGAGATGTAGCAAGTTTCATCAAGTGAGGCAGAGAGTGCTTTGACAAGTACATAGAAGCTGGGGAGGGTTGCTGTGTCACCACATGAGTTATGTGGACTGGTGAAGGGGTGCTACCCCATGTGAATGGCTGGACAGGAGAGGTGATGCTATAGAACAAGCACATACTATGGAATATGAGATCCTTGGGATTTTGTACTCTATAGCAAGGCTTTTTGGGAGAAAAGCAGTAGGAACAACTTGAAAACTTCCCTCTGGCTTCTCACTGACTTTGCTTAAGCAAAGCTGGCAGACGAAAGTGCAACTGACAATCACATGACCATGGGATGCTGTAATCATTGTAAGTATGAGCCAGTTGCCAAGCTCCCAGATTTCGATCACATAACTGCTGATGCTACAACAGCCAGAACTTTGAAGACAAGTTTTAAGTACTACATGTTCAGCACCATTACAATTTTGAACCGTTGCTAAATGGGTTATTAAGCAATAATTACCTGCATAGAGGTAGTGTTGGATGACAATTGTCCAAGGTTGTTGGAAAATCTCTTTTAGTCTAAACTGGTTCTCTGTGGAAAGTTTTGAATGATATGTTTGACTGCAGAAGAAAATGAAGCCTATTTTGAAAAAGATTAATCATATGTTTCTGCTTGTATATACTTCTCAATATCTATAATCACACACTCAGATAGTCCTGACACTAAAATAAAATGCACATAGTCATAATAAACTGAGGGAGGTGGGATCACTGAATAATTAATATTAAAAAGTGATTTTTGTTATCTTCAAGTAGAATAAAATGTCCATTATTCCATAATATTTGTATATTGATCTCTCTGTGTTATATATGCATATGTATATAAAAATAAATTCCCTTCTCACCCCTATGAGTGGTGTATGTCTTCCTCAATATCAAATTCTCTACGAGAGGTCTGGAAGTTTGAGGATTCTGCACAGTATCTTAGCTGTTCCTAGTCCTGCACTCTTCTATGCAGAGAAGTCTCGTGCTGTTTTTTTTAAAACAGGGCATTTATCTTTTTGGCCTCTGTTTCTCCAGTATATCTTCTTACCTGATAGCTAAGGGTGTGAACCTCTCTTTAGCACTCTGTAGAGCTTCAGTTGGAATCAGACTTGTGTATGTTTTCAGTAGATGAATCTTATCTTTCACCTTCACATCAGCTGGCAGACTACTAGAAGATGCCTTGATTTAACCTCCAACCTTACTTTCCAGGGTGGCGGTGGTGGTGTTCTTCTTGAATTTGTACACAAGGATCTCCAGGATTATGGTGGCTGTAGCATATACCAGTTCACTGGCTTGAGTTATGATGATAATAGGGATTGTTGTGAGGGCTCTGTTGGCATCTTCTAGCATATTAGTACTTCTCCACTAAGCCTTTAGATTATTGCTCTTGAGAGTTAACTGTAGCTAATTTATCCATGATCTTATACCTCCTATCAGCTATTGTGCTCTGTAATGGAGAGAGTGGCAGTGACATTCCATCTTCAGGTGTGAACTGCACATCCAGTTGTTCTTTTGGGTCTTTGTGAGTCCAGAATATAATGTATAGTTGATCTATTTCAAAATATAAGAGCAGCTTCCTCTACATTATATTGAAGCTTTGGATAACTAATTGTTTCTTGTACTCAGGTACTTTACTGGCTAAGTATGGTTAGACATGCAAGGAATTTGACTCCAGTGAAGCAGCTCTCAGTAAAAACAAATCAAAAGAAAACAATGTAAAATAATACATAACAGTGTTAGTTATTTGGTTAAGTATAAAGTCAATGGAAAGAAAGTATTATAAAGTGTAGAATTAATAGGTATGTATACATATTAGACAGAACTTCTAAGAGGTTCAAATAAGTTGTGTCCAGGGTG
>JANHZU010003516.1:123278-139274 GCA_032468055.1 Acrochordus granulatus
GCTAGCTGACCCAGTCCAAATAAAGAGTCCAAAATGTCCTCCCCTTTCCACTGGGTCCGCATCGGCGAATGTCCTCCAAGCCTCGCGCTGTCTTCCAGTCCACAGAGCCAGAGAGTTCCGGGCTGCACGTAGAGGCCTCGGCGCTCAGAGGCGCTGGATCGGCTATCAAGGCCGCCACCATCGCAGGCCAAGACCAACTGCTCCAAGCCGAACCCGAAAAGGTCCGGCCGCCAAACAGCTGATTCCGACCGAGCGCTGGCCCCCAGCCCCCAGCTCAATCCCGCCAGCCACTTCTTCCGAGACCAGGCCAAGCACAGTCATGGATGCAGCCCCGCAGCAGCCGCTGTTCTCGCTGCTGCACACCGAACATTACAAGATAATATTTTAATACCTATTATTTGAAATGCAATATTCAACAACATTTAGAAAATAAAAAACAACTCTCTTGATAAAAAAAACAAACCCAAAGAGAACAAATATATTTCTGGATAATTGACAGAAATCTCTCATAAGGACTCTTTTTGTTAACTTTATTAAGATTGTCCATTGTTACTTGATGAATATCCTTCATGCATTGTCTGCTATAGCAATCCTAAGTAAGACATTTAATTAAACTTTATTTGCCAATGTTTGTAATTTATGTGTTGATGAATAGCTAAGATATTGAAAATGAAAAGAAAAAAAATGTTCTGTTTTCTTTAAAAAAACTTGTTGCTTGCTTTGCATATAATTCTTAGTTGCCATGGAAAATTATCATATGTGTTAAAGATTACAATTTTCAGAAAATCAGTTACATTAAAAAAATCAAAAACTTGAAGGCAAATTTGGAAGATTTAGCATTACATGCCATGTTTGTTTTGTGCCTCTTCTATGTAGTTGGTCCTTTTTTCCTTCAGTGACCACAGGTAAGAGAATGGGAAGTTTCATTTATATTGTTCACATTACTCATTTGTCCAGATGCCAGCTAATAAAGTTTCATATTTGGAAATTAATAAATTTTAATCTCTTTTTTCTATGGCACAAATCATAATTGATGATTCTCCACATTACTCACTTCAGATAAAATGAATTTTTAACTCAATGAAATTTTAAGTGAAAAACTGTCTTCCTCTTGACCACACTGGAGAAAGAAGCATACTATCTGAGTGCACACAGTGAGCTAAACCATAGTTTGTTTTAGGTTTGGTTTGCTAAACAAAGTCTAGTTCACACATTAACTATGCTTTTCATATTCAGATACTTTATTGGCCAAGCATGATTAGACATGCAAGGAATTTGACTCTAGTACAGCAGCTCTCAATGTACTTGCAAGACAACAGTAAATAACATAAAATAATGACATAAAAAAATTATAAATTTAACAGTAAAGTATACATCCAAAATATACAGCCAGTAGAAAAAGAAATAGAGGAAAGTGTAAAATTAGAACCACAATCGATTAATAATGTAGACATTATCTGTCTACACATTAGACAGAGTCAGAGTTTACATATCAATCTAAGCAAAAATTTAGTACATAACATGATACAATGATCTAATTTTACTCAGAGGATCACTTATAAGATCATGTTATGAAAATGTGCAGCTCTAAATTTCTTGGGTTGGAGGAAAATTGTGTGACTTCAGATTAAGTCATGTTAGAACAGATCTATTAGAATCAGTGCAATTTCATTTCATGAATGAATTACAGAAATATACTGGTAGAGACCACAAAAAAGTAATAAACTCAGTATTTACTTTCTTCAAAGGGCATTGCTTGAATGCATGCACAAATGGCACAATATTTCAGTGTGTGTGTATGTAAAACAAGAACTTTTTTCTTCTTTCTCAATTCCTAGAAACTTGACATACACCATAAATCACTTCAAAAAAATTCCATGAGTTTCTAGTTCATGGACTTGGAACCATAGTATTTTTTTCCTGACATATATTTTCTTGGTGTGCATAAAAACTACATATTAAACAAGCCTCTCTTATTGCTTGCTCTAAAAAGGATCAGGTGGCTCATAAAGCCTTTCAGGGGTCTTTTGCATTTGGCTGAATTTCTCCTTTTAAACTTTTATGGGATAACTAGTTCAGCATTACATATGGACTTAAATCAAATTTCTCTCTGCACTATGAATAAGGGCAATGAGATATTTGAATTTAGCACATTGCCATGTCTTTGAGAAGATGATTAAAACTTACTCATGTGTTACTATCAAACTCATATCTTCTCTCCACCATGCCTTTGGATCCTTTTATTTATATACCACACACGGAGAGAATCACAGATTCTTCACAGAGAGAATCTACTATAGCCAAGTCATAAAGACAATTCACCCATCAGTCCTATGAATGGCTATTTTATTGATTCATCCTAGAAGAATGTCAGAGAACAAACTCTGTAGTAATTCACTGATGCATATTATTTCCATATCATGGGAATTGCTCATATACAGCAGGAGCTCTTGTGTTTGGCAGTCGTAACATTTAAATTGGTCCTCCAGATTGCCAAGATGTTCTCTACGGGTAGTCCTGTTGAGTTACTGCCCTGTTTAGCTACTGTTCATTATTATGATAATGATAAAAAATAACTTTGTGACCAGTCCTCACATTTGCAACCTTCACAGGTCTATAAAGCAAAAGAAAGCTGAACTAATATGATAGGCACAGTTGCAGTTTCAGTTAGTGATTGCTTTGCTTAAGGCTGAGTTGCCGGTTTCAACTGTGGTTGCTAAATAAGGACTACTTGTAATTCATTTTTTCCCATGCTCATGTCTCTTTTATTCCTTCTATGATGGATTTGTGTTCACCAACATTCCATCTCAGTTAAAGTGCCTTCCCACATTTTGTTTTTGTTTATGGGTCTTTAGAAATTAATCACTGTCATTGAATTGTTAGGAAGAAAAACAATGAGACGTTGATGAAATGCCTGTAATTTATGCACAGTGTATAAAATCAGAAGCAAATTGAGAACTTGAAATTATTACTGCAGTAAAGTCTTTATTTTCATAAATAAAAGGATCATTTTCAAGGGTACAATGAATGACTGACAATGAAGCAAAATGAGTATAAATGATTTAGTTGGATTAATTCATAGAAATCCTAAAGAGCTGATATCTATCAGTAGCTTGAGGTGGGATAATCTCTAACCTTGGAATTTATCCCCACAGAGGAAGTAACTTTGAATCTTTATATAGCTGCCATTTTCTGGCAGAGATTCACAACATCGTATTTTTTTAAATGCAGTAAATGCAGAAATGGGACAAGAAAGATTTATGAGCGAGTGCTAAGTGACGCAGACTGGAAATAGGCCGCTTTCTTCATCTCCCATTGCTCAAAAGACTTCTTTTTCCTTATCATAGCATTTCAAGTTTCAGTGACAATAGAAACTGGTAAGATCATGCAGTTATTTTGAGGTGCTTTAAGAGAAAGCACAAAAGATAACACCAAACAGTTTGATCAGCATAGGATATGGAAGATAAACAACTGTTGGTTCAGTGGCCTCTCTAAAGAAATCTACTGTGTCAAGGTCATTCCATTGTCTTCTATCTTTCTAGAGACTGAAATGCATTACTAAAAAAGGACAAAGCTTCTTTCTGTCTCTGAATTTTTGTCTTTAGACTCTTTTGACCTTAGTGAAACTGGCAGTGGAAGTCATCCTACCTCCAAAGACTTGAGCACAACCAATGTCTTGACACTTGCCAACTATGGTCTTTTTGTGTTGTGTATAGCTTGCTGGCTTGGAATAGCTTATTTCCTGGTTACCTGTTTCCTTTATCAATCCTGGGGTTGATCAAGTTCACCTCTCATATTTTCTCTGTTTTATCAGCCTATTTCTCATTTAAAAGGTCTTCAAATCAAGAAGGGGATTCTGAAAAAATATGCCTTCCTCTTTCAACAGACTTTGCAGTCTTAACCCATTCAGAGTTCTGAGTGTAACTTTATAACAGAACAATAGAGCCATAGCAACTCTTTCTTCTGCTCAGGTACTAGCACGCTATCACCTTCACCAGGGTTATCAAAGCAATACCCATCACTATTAACATGACAGTGTGTTCTCTAGTGCATGGCATCAAGAGATCAAAGATATTCATAAAATATGAAGCCAACCATGCCAATGATACTTTATGCCAGAACTGGTGCCTATATTTTAGGTAGAACATTATTGTTTTTCATGGAGCTCAAACATGAGTGAAATACTTTTTGTAAATAAGCATGTATAAATCAGACCTTCACTATTCACTACTTACATATTCAAAATATTTTAAATGTACTTTTATTAAAACAGTTGTTAGAATTGATAGGCATGTTTGGATTTTGAGATCTTATTTTGGATTGTTTGACAAAAAAAATGAAAGCTGACCTGATGGATATAACTAGTCACAAAATACTAATTTACCAAAATTAAACCTTTGCACAATTCTTGCTATATCTCTCCAGTTTAGGGGCATCCAATTTGGCAATTTTAAGCCTCAGCCAGCATAGCTCAGCATACCACAGCCATCAGATGATGGCAGAGAAATTCTGGGAGCTGAAGTACACATAATTAATGTAGCCAAGGTTGGACACTCCTGCTCTAAAATGATCTTTCCTTTGATCATTGCAGACAGGTTAGATACAATTTCTAAGTAAAGTCCTAAATACAGTCACCCTTATTTTATTTTCTAATAATACCTGTAGGACTAATCATTTTTGTAAATAAAACCATGCCAGTTTCTCCTTTAATAGCTTTTAATTAAAAATTTAACAATCTGTGGTCAGACAATTTAACCAACACTAAAAAAGCAAATACTCAAAAAAAATGGAAGCAGCTAAGGCAAGTTGAAAGCATACTCAACTGTGGATGTGCCAGGTGGTGAAAGAAAAGTCCAATGCTGGAAAGAACAATATTGCTTGGGAACCTGGAATGTAAGATCTATGAATCAAGGTAAGCTGGATGTGGTCAAACATGAGATGGCAAGATTGAACTTCGACATCTTGAGAATCAGTGAATTAAAATAGACAGGAATGGACAAATTTATTTCAGATGATCACTATATCTACTACTGTGGAGAAGAATCCCTTAGAAGAAATGGAGTAGCCTTCATAGTCAGTAAAGAATGAGAAAAGACTGGGATACAATCTCCAAGATGACAGAATGATCTCAGTTTGAATCGAAGGTAAACCATTGAACTTCACAGAAATCCAAGCCAATGCCCCAACCACTGATACCGAAGAGGCAGAAGTTGACCTATGAAGGCTTATAACACTTTCTAGAACTAACACCAAAAAGATGTCCTTTTCATCATAGGGAATTAGAATACTAAGGCAGGAAATCAAAAGATAAACAGAATATCAGGCAAGTTTGCCTTGGAGTATAAAATGAAGCAGGGTAAAGGTTAACAGTTCTGTCAAGAGAACACACTGGTCGTAACAAACACTCTTTTGGAACAACCCAAGAGATGACTCTACACATGGACATTATCAGATTGTCAATACTGAAGTCAGTATATTCTTTGTAGCCAAAAATGGAGAAGCTCTATACAGTCAGTAAAAACAAGACCTGGAGCTGATTGTGGCTCAGATCATGAGCTTCTTATTTCCCAATTCAGGGTTAAATTGAAGAAGGTAGAGAAAACCACCAGGCCATTCTGGTATGACCTCAATCATATCCCTAATGAATATACAGTGGAAGTGATGAACAAATTTAAGGGACTAGATAAGGTAGACAGAGTGTTTGAAGAATTATGGATGGAAGTATGTAATATTGTACAGGAGATAGCTACCAAAAGAATCATCATCCCAATTTACCATCAATTTACCATCCCAAAGAATCATAAATGCAAGAAAGCAAAGTGGCTATCTGATGAGGCTTTACAAATAGCTGAGGAAAGAAGGAAAGGGAAAGGCAAGGGAGAAATGGCAAGATATACCCAAGTTAATGCAGATTTCAAGAGAATAGGAAGGAGAGATATGAAGGCCTTCTTAAATAAGCAATATAAAGAAATAGAGGAAAGCAATAGATCAGGGAAGACTAAAGATCTCTTCAAGAAAATTGGAGATATCAAGGGAACATTTCATGCAAAAATGGACATGATAAAGGGTAAAAATGGTAGGGGCCTAACAGAAACAGAATAGATTAAGAAGAGGTGGCAACACCACACAGAGGACTTACACAAGAAAAATCTAAATGTCCCTGATAACCATGATGGTGTGGTGGCTGACTTAGATGTACATCCTGGAGTGTGAAGTCAAATGGGTCTTAGGTAAGATTATTAACAACAAACCTAGCAGACGTGATGGTATTCTAGCTGAACTATTTCAACTCTTAAAAGACGATGCTATTAAAGTGCTGCACTCAGTATGCCAGCAAATTTGGAAAACTCAACAGTGGCCACAAGATTGGAAAGGGTCAGTTTATGTTCCAATCCACAAGAAGGGCAATGCCAAAGAATGTTCAAACTACTGTACACTTGCACTCATTTTACACACTAGTAAGGTTATACTCAAAATACTACAAGCTAGGCTTCAACAGTATATGAATTGATAACTACCAGAAGTACAAGCTGGGTTTTGAAGAGGCAGAAGAACTAGAGATTAAATTGCCAACATTCACTGGATCATGAAGAAAGCAAGAGTTCCAGAAAAACATCTACTTCTGCTTCATTGACTATGCTAAAGCCTTTGATTGGGTGGATCACAACAAACTGTGGCAAATTCTTAAAGAGATGGAAGTACCAAATAACCTTACCTGTCTCCTGAGAAAGATGTATGTGGTCAAGAAGCAACAGTTAGAACTGGACACGGAACAACAGATTGGTTCGAAATTGGGAAAGGAGTTCGACAAGGCTGGATATTGTCACCCTGCTTATTTAACTTATATGCAGAGTACATCATGCAAAATGCTGGGCTGGATGAATCACCAGTTGGAATTAAGATTGCTGGGAGAAATATCGACAACTTCAGATATGCAGATGTTACCACTCTAATGGCAGAAAGTGAAGAGGAACTAAAGAGCCTCTTGATGAGGGTGAAAGAGAAGAATGCAAAAGCTATCTTGAAACTCAATATTAAAATATTAAAAAAACTAAGATTGTGGAATCAGGCTTCATCACTTCCTGGCAAATAGAAGGGGAAGAAATGGAAGCAGTGGAAGATTTTACCTTTTGGGGCTTCAAATCACTGCAGATGGTGTTATAAAATTAAAGGATGCTTGCTCCTTGGCAGAATATTAAGAAGCAGAGACATTAGCTTGTCAACAAAGGACTATATATTCAAAGCTGTGGTTTTCCCAGTAGTAATATATGACTGTGATAGTTGGGCCATAATGAAGGCTGACTGCTAAAGAATTGATGCCTGCAATTTGTGGTGCTGGAGAAAACACTTGAGAGTCCTTTGGACTGCAAGGAGATCAAACCATCAATCCTAAGGGAAATTAACCCTGACTATTCAATGGAGGGGCAGATAGTGAAGCTGAAGTTCAAATACCTTGGCCACCTAATGCAAAGAGAGGACTCATTGGAAGAGACTTTGATGCTGGGAAAGACTAAAAGGAAAAGGAGAAGGGAATGGCAGAGGATGAAATAGTGAGATATAATCATCAATGCAATGAACATGAATTTTAGTGAACTCTGGGTTCACTGACTCTGGGAGTCAGTGGAGGACAGGGAGACCTGGCATTCTATGGTTCACGGGGTCATGAAGGATTAGACACAATTTAGTAACTGAACAACAACAACATATTGCCTAGACAATGGGAGAGTATTTTAACAACTATAGCAAGGGTGTTAATGGGCCACAAATTATGAGATATAACAAAAAATAATCTATTGGGCTCTTTAAAACACATGTTTTACAATATTCTATGCTTATTAAGTTTCAGGAGAAATAATGGACTATAAAAATGTGATCTGACTGGGTGACAAAAGCTGAATTTTTAAAAAAGATAATATTCTTTTGAATTACATACCTAATACAAGGAATTTGACAAGTGAAGAATATAAATTAATTCTCTGTGCCCTTATTACAGTTAAAAGACTGATATTGCAACACTGAAAAGATAAATGTATGGTCCCATTTACTCAGTGGATCAAAGACCTGATTAAACTTGCTACATATGAGCAAATTGCCTATAAATATAGATTTTGTATGGATAAGTATAAAGAAATAGAGTAGATTATTCAAATACAGTAGGTTGAAAAAGCATGATAGTTATATATTAGAAAATGTTCCTTCAGCTAGGAATACAGTTTAAAGGATGATTATTATGTTACTTTGATTTTTGCAAAGTGTGTGTTTTGAATGATCCTGGAATGTATATTTGGAATGTGTATGCTCTTTAAAGTTTATCATATTTCAATCTGTCTACTGAAAGGAGCATGCAAAATGATATACCTCCTAATACAAAACCAAACTAAATTTGTGAAAGAACATTTCAGCAGATGTAATCTATCAGTCAAAATATTTTACAGAGAAATCAGGCGAGCCTAAGCTAGAATATATGCAAACATATGCTGTCACTTTACTATTTCATTTGACAGACATTTTTGAATCTTGTTACATTGTGCTATAAATTTATGTTTCAGCTAACCTCACAAAGGTTAATGCAAATATAAAATTCAAACAATATCATAAAAAATAACCTATCATGCTAAAGCAAAGTGTCTCAATAAAATATTTAAACAACATCTTCTCTAAATATAAGAGAAATGCCAAAATAATATGGGAGTAACTTCCCTAGAAATGCTTAATAAAGTTCTCTTATTAAGGAAGACAAGAAACTAGAGCAAATGGAACAATTGACCTTTCTCCTACAACAAATCCTCCTCCTAGCTGTAGCCCCTCAATTCTTAGCAAGCAGGATTACACCTATTTTTCAAGCCAAGGGCCATTCTCAGCAGCATCATAACCAAAGCATAGATGAAGCTGGGCTAAAATTTATTTTCAATTTAATTAAAATTATGTTAAATATGATGAATTAATCAGGTTTTACAGAGCTGTGCATGCTTTTAAAAAAATTCTGAAAAGGTGCTTTGGGACTTCTCCGAGTACAGCACCTCTCTTACATTCATCAAAGCAGCTTCACATTTTTCACACTTCAAAGCAACCTTAAACAAGCATGATGATGGTAATGCTTTAATTAAAGTGAATGTGAGGTTTAAAGCAGCAGCAGTAGTATCTTTTAGGAATCTTTTTCAGGATCTCTTTGGAGCCAAAAGAATGTGGAACTCCTTAGTTCACACTTGCAGGGTTTGAAATTTTTTTTAATTACCTTTAAAGCATGCACAGTCTTATTCTTCTTTCCCATCGTTTTACAACTTTAAAAATTACTATGAAGAAATTTTTTTTCCCAAAAGCCTTTTGGGAATACATCTTGGGTTGGCAGAGCTGAGGATGGGCACACATGTTCTATGGTTTGGAGGCATAAGAAGAAGGGAATCAGATGGAGGATATCATAAAAACATTAATGGGAATAGTAGAGTTAGATATTACTTTTCCATTTCTTGAAACTATTAATTTCACTTTGTTATCATGTTGTCAATTCTATAATATAATTGTTATTTATTTCTGAAACTTTAGGAAAATTAATTAATACAAAATATTTCCTCTAAATACACACTTTTCCATTTTTTCTCTAAAAACAAAGAAAGCACTGCCTATCAGGGCAATCAAATATAATATATAGTTCAAAAAGCAACTTGGATGAACTTTCTTTTTTTTCATTCTTTGGCCAAGATAATTTTTTAGATGAACAAAGAGACTACATTTTTCTTAGAGTGACTTTCATGGAAATCTGCATGGAAAGAGTAAAGAATCTCTTAACTTTCTCTCATATATATTCTTCTTGCAATGAAATAAACAGAATGGAACAAGTTTAAAAACAATTAGTACACGTGGTGTTTATTCTTGGCTCTTTCCATATCCTTTTCTGTCTAAAATACTCATCAGTCTTTCATGAAAAATGTTTTTGAACTAATGAGGTATATTTGCATTCCCCTTAGAATGGATTTGGAATTTTTCATCTATGCTGTGCCATGAAAAATGGATGTGTTTTTCACAGAGGTAATTTGAACATAAACCATCACATCAATGGAAAGACAATCTTTGCAGAAGCTTTTTAACTTAGCTCATTCCATTTGTTTTCACTGGGGAAGGTCAGACATACGTGAGGGATGTAAATTTTATGCACAAAACCTAGATGTTGATGAGATTTGTTTTTGTAGATAATCTGTAACAGAGAAATTTTTCATAATGTCATGGTAAAATAAATTAAAATGTTCATCTTCATATGGCTGGTTCCATTGTATTAAAATAAATGTTGCAAGCTCATTTAATTAGTATAGTTAGGAATGTCTGTTTCCTGCTTCACTGACTCTCCAAATCACAAGTTAATTTGTCAAAATCAGACCATTGTTTTTCCTTCATTCTTCATTACTGGAAAGACAGCCCTATTTAAATAAATGTTTATGCTACAGAGAGCAGAGCAGTGAACAATCCAAAATATTTTCATAAGCCAATGTTAGAAAAATCTGATGCACGTAGAACAAAGATACCTGGATAGGATCAGTAGAATTACTGGATCTTTGACTAGCTGGATAAAAAACCGATCAATCAGTTTATAAGCAATCAGTCTTTTGCACCATTTCTCAAGCTGGCAGCTAAGGAGATTTGGAAGCCATTTCCCTCAGAGTTTTTGAAGACAAGGAGTTTTTGAAGACATGAGACACAGTCTCTACAAATTATCCTACTCATATCATCCCCTTCAAAAGTCTTGGTTAATCTATTATTTTATATTGTACAGTTATCATGACGGCATTACCAATCCCATTAGTATGTAGTATAGTTTCCTTACTTGGATATAAGTAATAAAGCTTCCCCATTATCAACAAACAGCCCTCCTAAATTTTTTTTATGAATAATAATAGTCAATTTGGAATAATAGCCATAATGGGGAAGAAAAACAGTAAATTAAATGGAATTACAATGTAGTCACCCCACATACTTTTAAAAAGTGTCATTAAATGTTATTTTTAATGTGCCAAAAAGAGAAAAAATATGAACAAGTAGAGTAACCGTATTTATAATACCTGCTTTATTTAAAATAATTTTGATTAAAATTTAGCATCATTGACACAATGAACATAAATTTAAGCAAACTCCAGGAGACAGCTGAGGATGGGGAGGCCTGGTATACTATGGTCCATGGAGTCATGAACAGTAGGACACAATATACAACCAAACAACAATAAAAAATTCTTAGCATTTTTCTAAACAATATTCCCATGTACTTTTTAAAATGTGGAACTTGGAATCTACTCAAAACCAAATGTGCCCTCATTCTCCCAAAACTGCTTAACTACTGAACTTTGGCAACAATCCAATCTAGCAATAGCAGTGTCCAAGACGTTAAACCTGGAATGTCAGTTGTGGTCTTGTGAAGCAGTATGTACTGAGGTAGTCAGTCATACCTTTGCCAATCTGTAACTGAATTATTATAATTTGCTTTATTAAATATTCTTAAAGATCATGAAATCTTTACTTGGTGCAAAAGGGCCCTACTATATATTTGTGGTACTGCCATATTACACTGCTATTGCATTTATTATTAGGATGTTTCCAAGTGCACATTCAAGATGCTGGTTTCTACCTGCAAAGCCATAGATAGTTTGAGTTTAGCAATCTAAAGGACTCCCTTTCCCAGGATTCTGCCCATCTGTTCTGGAAATTCTACCCATTTATTCATGGAGTTCTTATAGACAAAAACATGCAATGGGGTCCCCCACATCTCCTATTATGGTCAATCTTTACATGGAAAAATTCAAATTCAAAGTTTTGAAGTCTTACACAGGTTTTCCACCCACCCACTGGTGTAGATTTGTGGATGATATCTGGGTCAAAATGAAAACATATGAACTGGAGTAATTTACACAACATATCAATGTAATTGACAGAAATATACAATTCACATGTGAAGATTAATATTTTTGGCTTTTCTAGACTTTATCATAGAAGGTAGAAGCTTTTGTACTGAAATTTATAGGAAGCTTACACATACAGATCAATATTTACCCTTTGATTCCTACCACCCTTTGGAACACAAATTGGGAGTGATCAGGACTTTACAACATTGTGCTGACATTTTACCATCAAGCAAGGAAGGTAACAATCAAGGAAAATTTGCATATCAAAAAACTTTTAACAAATTGGTCCTTTATCAAAGCCAGTAGAAAGTTTTAGCCTTTCCTCATCTGCTTCTAATAAAAAAGGTCTTAACAAACACAGCAATGTGACCATTCCATATGTTGCTGGAGTATCAGAGAAAGTTTTTCAAAAAAAAAAGCGTAATGTTTAGGTTCAATTCAAACCAAGCAATACACTTAAACAGAAATCAGTAGATCTAAAGGCAAGACTCCCAAGCACAACAGATGTCATTTATGCCATTCAGTGTAATGAAGCTTGTTCAGAATTTTACACTGGAGAGACTAAATAACTATTATATAAAAGATTGCATCAGCATAATTTTCAGAAATATTGTTAGTTCATTTACATCTTAAAGAACATGGACATTCTATTCAAGACTGCAGATTTCAAATTATTGATAAAGAAACCATCTGCTTTTTGAGAGGAATAAAAGAAGCCATATATTTAAAAATATTAAATCTTTCCATAAATGCAGGGGGGGCAGACAGGATTTCAATTGTCTTCTGTTTACAATTGGGTTTTGGCATGTCTGCAAAAAAAAAATGTTTTGGCACAAAATCTGAAGTGATTAAGCTGAAACCTTGTGGCCATTCCTCTCTAAATCTTTACTGCTAACCTCCTGCTTCAGCTTGTTATATGAGAACTCAGAATTTCCTATTTCACAGTTTCCTGTTACTTTTGAGAAATGTGTATATATATTTCTTACAATTGTTTTCCTTTTGTCATATGAGACTGAGAAAGACCTGGATGGGAGTTGAAACATTTCTCTGTAACATCTAAAAATATAAGTCTAGTTGCCTTTTTTAGTTTGCAAAATGTTTTGCAATTTTGCTACAAGACATGACTTAGATTATTGAGAATATACATAGACATTTATTCATGGATTCTGGAAAACTGAATTGAACTAATAAAATAAAAAAAATCAGTTGTGAATAGAATAAGATGTATAATGGCAAAACCTGGGGGTTCTAGGAATTTTAGCCTTAATACATCTGGATGATGTTGGGGTTGGCTGCTTTAAAGCTTTTTCTACAGACAGGAAGAATTACAGTTGCAATATATTCTTAAGTAGTCGTCAGTTATTTAAAAACAGCCTGTTATTAAAACCAATAGGGTTGACTCCATGGAAAATGAGGCATGCTTATATTTTTAAGTATAATCCAAACTGTTGCTTTCCCACCAAACTATCTTCCTAAATGAGGGTCTCTGAGATTAAAAAATAATCATGATATATCTTTTTATTTTCTCATCAATGTTTTCAACCTGTCTTCCTTAGTTATTTCTTCATACAACTTGTCAGTTAGGCTCTACTATGAAATGCTAACATTCTTTTATTAGGCTTCTTGGCATAGCAATATGTTAGTAACTTTTAGAATCCATTACCACTCTGAATCTGGTGATGCTGCAGCTGGAGGAAGAGGGATCAATCTTACTTTTCCAGCATCACAGTGCCCTTGAGACAAGGTTTGTGCCATTAATTATGTCATTACCAAGGAACTTGAATCAGCTGAGTTTCTGGCAAGAGTATATTGTGTAACAATGCTAAGCATGTTAAGAACATGTTAGAGAAGATTTGCACTCAAGGAATGAGAAGAAAAATTGAATATTCCTTGGCTTGGCACCTAAAATTGGCAAAAGAGATAAGTGATGAAATAAAAATCATGACATCATTATACATGCGCCATCATTTTTCCAAGATTGCAGTTTGTTAGGGATACCTCCAGTAGCACTTTTTCATCTGCATGAGTCAGATGGAAAAGTATATGAACAGCAAAAAGAAAAGAGAGAGTTCAAGCTCTTGAGAAAATCTATAGTGTCAAAGGCTG
Source organism: Acrochordus granulatus (assembly GCA_032468055.1). Taxonomy (NCBI): domain Eukaryota; kingdom Metazoa; phylum Chordata; class Lepidosauria; order Squamata; family Acrochordidae; genus Acrochordus; species Acrochordus granulatus. The sequence goes on from JANHZU010003516.1 coordinate 137,270, forward strand.
GAAAGAAATAACACTTCAGGCTTTCAATGTAGCCTTATATCCAGGAGTGTCTACAGAATGTAGTCCAAAAATCAAGAAGGTCATCATTTGAAACTCCACCTGTTTTTTTTATGTGTGTTACTTATGGTCTTATCTATTTTAGGCCTATATTTAATAGGTGGCAGAACCACTGGGACACTCCACATTATCAGCTTTGTCACTGATCATTAACAAAGCTGCAAGGAAACATTCTGCTCCAGGCAGATGACATTATAGAATTAATAGTAGCAGTTGTGCCTTTCCTATTGAATATTCTTATGTTTATACTAAGAATAGTACAAAACACATAATTTTTCCTATAGCAACCCATGTGAGATAGGTTAATTGGGTTGAGAGAGAATGGTTGGTCCAGTGTGCTTCTATGGTTGAGAATACAATGGAAGTGCAATGTCCCTTTTCTCTTACACAACTCCACCACATAGGCTCCATAAATTCTGCTTTATAATGCTACACATATTGCATATCTCTTCAGCATACATTATTTGTTTGTTTGTTTGTTTACTTATCCCCCATGTTTAGGTTAATACAATAATTTTAAAAGAAGTAAAAGGTTAAATTATAAAAATCAGTACATTGAACAAATACAAATAATAGTACAAATACAACAGTCTGCTACTACTAAACTGCTTATTATGATTAAAACAAAAACATCACTAGGAGCACAGAGAGAATTGCTATAAGTGGAAATGAAAGGCCATTAAGATGTTAAATGCCATTCTAGGGGTAAAAGTATAAAACAAAACACAAAGGTACATGGTAATTTAAGTTCATTTATTCTAAAGTTGTATGCAGAGTTGTTCAAAAGACTTAATGCTCCTTAATGCAAAACACGCACACCATCAAACACCCAAAGATCATTTAAAATTGGTCTGTCCATTTGCATAAGCAGCTTACATAATTAGAACTACCAACAGTTTCTGCCTGCCCAAAAGAATGCAATATAAATCTGTATGTTTTCTTTTTCCTGACATATCTGATGACAGTATTTGAGATTGCAACTGACTAGGAATAGAATTTAGGAGTTATGATGGACAACTTAATAGAGAGTTAGATCCAGAATATAAGTGTTTTGAAAAGGGCAAAGACTACAGTGAGAACGGACTGAAACTAAAATTGCAGTGTGGTTGCCTGTATGCAAAACTAGGAGACAACCACATTTGAAATACTATGTAAAATTCTTGTCATTACAGTTCATATTTTAGAACTAGAAGATGTGTAGGAAAGGGCAGGAAAAAAACCAAGGAGCTGAAGCAAGTAATGGGATTTAACCCAGGTCTATAAATTGATGTATGATCTGGAGAAACCCAGGGACATCTCATGAAGCTGAATGTAGGAAATTCAAGACAGAGAAATGAAGTATTTCTTCATACAGCAGATATTTAAGCTATGAAATTCACTGTCAGAAGATGCAATATTAGCCATCTAATATCAGCTTTGAAATGCTTTAAACAATTATATTTGCTTGTCATAAATAATAATAAAGTTATTTTAGCATAATGAATTAATTACAAAATAATTATTTTAATTAAATATTGTACCCAATTTTTAGTGGCTGGTACTACAGATGAGTGTCTGGAAATTTCCATTTTGCAAGATACAATTTTTATTAGCTGATGACACACTGATATGAAGAGGCCATGGTAAAATACAAACATGAAGAGACCATGGCAAAATACAAAAAAGAGCTACTTTTTTATTCTTCTTCAGGTGGATCTCTGTCAGAAAGGGCACACAATTGACTTTCTCTAGCAATCTAAATGTGTCAAATCATACAGGAAGAGAACTGTTTCAGAGAGTTTGATGCCAGCCTTGGAGAGTTTTCAGAAATAAAACTTTAAACTCAGTTCAATTGCTAATAGGGAGGATGTGTGTGAGAGTGTGTGTGTGTGAGTGTGTGTAATCTGTTGAAGACTTGATTTCTCTGTTTTCTTTAATCTTCCACGAAAAATCAGCAGAAAATAAGCTA
>JANHZU010003517.1:3562-15435 GCA_032468055.1 Acrochordus granulatus
AATTAACACAAGAGACTGGGATTTGTTCTAAGTTGCCTTTCTGAGCCTAAAAATGAAATGTTAACTGAGCAAACTTCACCCAAAATCAGTGGTATAAATACAATCAAGGCAGGAGTGGAATGCAGCTATAGAGAGACCTGAAGTTTGCCAAGGGTGACAAGTTGGATGGGGCACAGTGGTAGGTAGAAATGGGCTCCAGGCAAGCATAATGGCAAACCTCAATATGTAATGAATAAGACACAGGAAACAGATACAAAAATATTTCACTCTTTGTCACCATCTTGTGGTCATCTGGATTTCCTCAACTCAGATCTGATAGCCCTAGTATTTTTCCTCCCCAAAGAAAGCAAGTCACCTTTACTACCACTGTTATTCCTCTCTAGGAATGGCTTGTACCTACTAGCTTCTAGTCCCAGAAAAGGTCTGCTTCCTCAATTTATTAATCTCTTTATTATAATTATATAATTATAATCAATACAATTATTAACTATAATTACATATGTGCTTATGTTGCTGCCCTTCTCTCCTGTCAGCCTTGGGTCCATTTTCATCCTGATGTTGTGCAGTTTTGGAGGCCGTGGTTATTATTGCCTCAGGGCAGGAGTGTGGAAAGTTTCAAAGATGCATAGTTGAAAATCTGAAACCTTGGGAAGTTTTCTGCTTTTATAAATTGTTCTGCCAGTCTGACAGCTTTTTGGCTCTGAAGCCAAATTGCATAGGATTCTTGAGTTTTAGGCTGTTTTATTCAGCCGTTCTGTTAAATAAATAAATAAATGGGAGCTGCAATCTAATTCTGAGCATGATTTCCCTTCTAGCAATTCTTCATTCTTTGGTTAATTTGATTTTTTCTCATGCACTACATTAACTTTTCTTCTATGAGAAAGAGATAAAGGGGAGTTCTGATGTCAGTCATCAGTTTCTGATGTCTGTCATTGAAGCTATAGCTTTTCCTTGTAAATAAAATTTTTATCTGTCTCTCATATGGGAAAATATGCCATCCCCCATTTTTTCTCCTACATAACAACTTTCATACTGTGTATTTTCATTTCATAGCAGATCCAAAATGGCCTCTGAGATGCTCCTTCTACTCTTTGTCTCTCCTTTTGCCCCATCAGCCTTTGCCTTGTGGGCCCTTGCCACTGTCGTAATGTTATATTTCCCCAACTTTAAAGCCCATGTAAAGTTGTTTTAAAAATTATAAATTCTTAATTTTAACATACAGATGTTGATATTATAAATCATTGGCTTTTTTAATTCAGAGACTCTGTATTTTATATTGAGATACTTTGATTGACTGCATTCTGTTACAATATTAATATTAATTGTCTTATCCTCTCCCAATACCATGTGTAATAGATAGGCTTGATAGCTAGACAGATTTAAATCTCACACAGATTTGATCCATACAGTTACTACTGCTATTCCAGGCACTGTGACTCCTTCAGAAAACTACACACAGTGCTACACAACTTCCTTTGTTTTGAGGGTTATACCAGGTCCTCTGTGACATGCCTAGGGCCATATTCCAAAAGTGGATGAGGGAAGGGGTTTTGAGACTTTCAAGGAGTGAAGTGGGTACTCAGACAAGATAGAAGAGGGGAAATAATTTGGTCTGGATTGGAAGCATGTCCACCAGCTTTTGGGAGTCAACGTCTTACTATATATCCTAAAACATCAGAGGAATTGAATGCTACTGGGAGGACAATCAAAGTCCATGTGAACTTGTATGGACTTTAAAGTCTGGTGACTGAATCTATGTTTGCAAGCATGCTTATAATGTTAAATAGATGGTTTGCCTGATTTATTGAATCTTTTTAAAAGCTGTGCTAAATTATACCATTTTATAGAAACTGGATTTCAGTTTTATTCTTTCATGTACTATGATGGAGTTTGGGTGCTTGTTCTCCTTAGAAGTAGTCAAAAATATTAAAACTAAATTTTAAAAAATGTATATACCTGACCCTGTTATCTGCTGATGTAATGGTATGTGGAAATTATCTTGGGAATTGAAGAGATTCTGCCTTGGGAAAGATCAGGTACGAAAGGGTATATCCTGCAGTTGCATAATGGGCAAAACAGAAACTCAGAAGGGAACCTCCCTAATTTCTCAGAATATAAAAAAGTCATGAGATTTGTACCTGCAAGATTCTGCAAATGTAGCCTTATAATAAAGTAGCATTAGTTCATCTGTTTGTGATTCCCATCTAATCTACCTGACATCCCAAGAGCTACTTTGATATCTGCAGAAGATATTTGATGTTTCTAATGGTCTGGTATAAGTTCAACTCAAGTGGGCTCATAATGTTTGTTTCTTTCTGTCTCTCCAAAGGAAAGAATCCTGTCATTCCTTAATTACTTGAAGAAGGGTGTGCTATTTTATGCTACTCCAAGAAGGTATACTGCTGATTTGACTTTATTATTTGTTGGCATTTATTGTTGAGTTCATCCTACTAGATCCTCTAAACCTAAGTGAACAGTTCAGGTCTGCTACCCTCTGGTCAGCAGGAAAATGTGCAGTCTCTTCAACTAACCCATCTTCCTTCTTTCTAATGTGCAATAATATTTATATTTTAAATCTTTTGCCTACCTCACTAGTCTGCCGGGTTTTTTATTTTGTTTTAATGGGGGGTTTATTTTTATTTTAATTGTTTTTAATATATTGTTGTTTTTTTGTTGTTGTTAGCCGCCGAGAGTCTTTGGATTTCAGCGGCATACAAATTTAATTAATAAAATAAATATATAAACTCACCGTCTCCTGGTGATTGGCCCAGAGTCACCCAGCTGGCTTTCCAGCTAGTCAGCAGTTTCATCCCTTTTAAGAGTGCCCAAGTGTACTAATTGGTCAAGCTTTTCCTCATCCCCTCTTCCTGTTGAGATTAAAAGCTTGCAGAGCAGAGACTGTTTTGCAGGTTTTTTTTAAAAAAAGTACCATTTAGCTGCTTTATATATTGCAGGGAAGCAATATTAGAGGATATTGTCCTTTTCTGCTTCTTCTAATACTAGTGGATATTGTCCTATTCTTCCAGAGTTGCTGCTGCAAATTGGATGGGTATAAATAAATAAAAATAAAATATTCAAAAATTATAATATAAAATAGACAATGAGGAAGGCAAGAGAGGTATGCAGATCTTGATGTACATTAGATGGAACATCTCGCCCTGCTAAATGAATCAACCCAATTCTTACTCTGCTTCATGTGCTGTCTTAAAGCAGAATGTAGCAAGTCAATCCCTTGACTTTGGGAATAAGGGGAGAGTAAATTTTGGGAATGAGGTCTGAGGGTACTGGCAAAAAAACACTTTTTTCTCAGCACAGTTGCCACCTAAGATTTGATATACTGACCAGAGATGTACAGGAGTAGTTTGGAGCTGACATTTATCTTGAAAGCTAGAGATTGCCTGAAACTGTGGAGTGAGATTCACACAGAGCCTCATTAATCCACTTAATGCCAGGAATAAGGGCATTAAAGAAGATTACAGAATCTTGGAAACTCAGTCAGAAATCTGCAGGGCTTACTTATAAAAATAATTTTTAAGTATATTAAAATGGGGTCTCTGTGGGTTGCTTGAATATATTTCTTCTAGATTCCCTAACTGATAGACTGAGATCTCTTTTTAGAGATAAGATAGAGATGTCCATCTATTCTTGAATTGAGAAAGCCTTTTGGATAAAAGGTGAAACGTCTTCTACTTGAAAAATCCAATCCAGTTGCCTGCTTTTTAAACTTTTGTTGCGGTATTCTTAATTTGCCATATTTACTATTTGAAGTTACAATAGATCTCCCCAGGGCTACTTGTGATCTGGACTCAAAGTTCCAATAGCCAGAGAGTCTTTATAGTCATGCGATTGCATTTTGGGCACTCCAAACCTAGCTAACATTTATGGCCTCATCCCTTGGTCATGTGACTGTGGTTTACAATTTTTTTTTGTCAGAAACTGGTGTTTACTTGTGGTTTCCAGAGAAAACACCCATTATGAACAATGGATTCATTTTATGGCTCCAGCACTCGTTTTATGTCTGCCATATTTGCTTTATGAGCTCCGTGTTTGGTTTACAACTGCTGCATTTGCTTTACAACCACTGCGTTCATTTAACCATAGCAAAAAAAGATCATAAAATTGGATATGGCCTAATTCTATATATAATGTAATTCTGGGCTCAGTTACAGTTATAAGTTGAGGACTGTATAGATTTTGGGTCTGCTTTCTTGCTTTGAACTTCATCAGATGTGGGCTGTCCTCTGGAATAAAAACCTAGCATCTGTGAATAATTCAGAATTCTTACTTGTATCCTTGAAACATCTTAAAGGCATCAACCTTTCTTCCTGATTCTTTTTCTTCCTTGCAAAAAACAGGTGACAGCATTCTTTCCAGGGCTTCCACAAGAAGGAAAATGCAGATAAAAAAAGGGTTAGGCATATGATCACATGGTTTTGTCTGCCATCTTGACTTTTTTGACTCCATTGGAAGGGGGGAAAGCTCAAACAGCCTGGTTGTGCTTCAAGAATCAAAATATTGTGGTATCTTTTGGGCTTTGCAAGTCAGACTTGTGAAAAATTAGCTTAGAAGTTGTTGAGTAGTAATAAAGCCTAAGTGCCTTGCTTTCAAAATTGCTTATCCTGGGCAATTTTTAATGTCCAATGTATTGGCATATGTATTAATTAGGTGGGGAAGTTCTGGATTTATACTACCAATAAAAGGTGGGTTTCCATTATTGCAATAGATATTAATTTTCTTAAGATATTTGTGGGTTTTTTTGGAAATGGAGCAGTTTTCTGTGGACAAGAGATTCATTTAAATTCCCTAGCTTTCTGAGTAGAAAAGTATAATGTAAGAGCAATGATAGGATATGTTGGTTCAAAATGGGAAAAGTCCTGGCTTGAAAGAAGTTATCCGTCAGAGAGATAACCTGACATATCAATTAACTTGTTTAATATGAAACTGTTATCTAATGATGGGGTTTTCATATTCTTCTCAGCCATAACTAGCTTAACTACAGTTTTAAGTAAGCCACAAGGCTGGGGTTACATATTACATGCTCCATAAAGCTTGACTTCATGTAATACACTCAGAAATGAATAAGCCACAGTTCAATTGAGGTAAATGGGGAAAACCTGCACATAATTTTTTAAAAAAAAACTTCAATGCTTGTTCTTCAGCGGAAGTGCAAAACATGAAGAGTCCCAGGTTTGAAAATAGCCGTTTGCCACTTGGTCTGTTAGGAATAAGTTTCAGACAACTCAACAGGGAAGTAAGTTGAGCTTCTTTTAGGCCTCCAAAGACTTGCAGAGAGGTCTTGGCTGGCAAGTGATATGGATCGATGGATCGATCCTAAGTGCTCTTTGAGCTTGATTGTTTTTCTGCAGATGTTTCATTACCAAATTAGATAATATCCAGTACACTGGAAGGAAGGATGGTGGGTGGGTGGATGGCTGGGAAGGTAGAGACAGACAGACAGCCTTTGAGTCAGTATTAACTTCTGGTGACTGCTTGAACAAATCCTATAATTTTCTTGGCAAGGTTTTCAGAAGTGGTTTGCCATTGCCTCCTTTCTAGGGCTGAGAGAGGAGGACTGGCCCAAGGTAAGACGGGACTAGAACTCACAGTGTCCTAGTTTCTAGTTTGATGCCTTCACCTGTGCACCAAACTGGCTCTCAGAATACTATGAAATCCATGGGAACCTCCTACCTTTGGATCACATGGTCAGTTTACAAACTGAAGATCTGTGTTTCATTCAGCAGTAAAGATTGCCAGGAGTGCAGCACTCTAGATCCCTAATATTTTTAGGGTGCTGGGCCTGTTTGAAATGTCAAAAGCACATTTAACATGCAGGGTGAAAATGATTGCACAATGGGTGAAGTGAAGCACAAAGCACTCAAATTACAAGAAGGTGAATAGAGCCAGGGATGCAGCCAGCCATTGTTTTATAATTTTATTTTGTAAGAATTGCAATAGAAGAGAATATTTGTAGCTCAGGGTTAAACTGTGGAGTCTTTGATACTCTCTGATCATCAGTGCATTAATAATATTACCTAGTTGGATAATGAAATGTCTACAAGCAAACAAGTTGCAAGAATTGGTTTAGTGAGGCAAAGGTGTATAGTTAGAAGTGCAGCTTATATTGAACAGTATGTTGTGCTTTTCAGTGCGCTAGCTTCCCATTCATTTTTAAATTAAACTTTTTTTTAAAAAATAGAAAATGCGGGGTGCATGCTGTGCATATTGTCATTCCCAGGAGTGCTGTCAGCATGCGTGGTTCAGCTATTGTCCCATGTTGCTTGTTGATTTGTCTGGAAGAATCTTAAGTGAACTGTGGGTTTGTGCACTGTACAAATGCAGCCATTGCGGCATGTTTGAGCAAACCATATGTTGGTGTATTATATGGAGGTGCATATAATACACCAACATACAGTTTGTTCAGCCATGATTTACTGTGCCCTTTTCCAAGCTATGTGTTATTGTATTTGTTTAAGTACAGTTTACTGAATAAACTATACATTTTTAGGTTTCCATTGCAATCAGCAGTAGAGCATGATGTCCAACAAGTTACAGAGTAGCAAATCCTTGTTTGGCTTACTCGATGTGTGAACCCATCTTTCATGACAGTGAAGATTCACATTTTTAGCACAGAAAGAGATTTCCCCATGTTTCTGTGCTAACACTGCCCTAGAGCTCCCTTAGGAGACTGCATTAGGTTCCAGGATTGTGTGAAAGGGCTTGGTTTCACACACTGAGATAAGTTATGGTCTGTGTTGTTCTATCTTTGGGTACCATGTGATGTCAGCTGTTGTGATTTGTTAATCATGCTTTATGGCTTGGTGTGCAAGAAACGGAAAATACGTGAGGGAAGTAAGCTAAGTTTGCAACTGTAGAACAACATGGAGAGGTATCATGAATTGTCCTAATGTTAACTCAGTTTGGATAGCTAACCTTTTCTTTCCTCTTAACTCCCTCCTCCAATTTCTTTGGCATGCTGTTTACTACTGTACTTGCTTATTACTTTTTGTATGTGTGCACCTTTAAGTCTGTGTTGATTCCTGGGGACAGCTGGGTGAGTCCCTGTGATGGCAATTTCTTTTTTTAGTGGTTTGCTCTTGCCTTCTTTCTAGGTCTGAGAGAGAGGGACAGGCCCAAAATTGCCCACCTGGCTTTGTTCCTACAGAAGGATTAGAACTCACAGTCTCCTGGTTTCAAGCCTGATTGATACCTTAACCCCTATACCAAACAGAGAGCCAGGCAGGCAGGCAGGCAAACTGGCTCTCTGTTTACCAAACTGGCTCTCTGTTTACTACTTACAAGTAGTCCATAACTTAGAACCATTCTTTAGTGAGTATTCAGAGTCACAATGGCACTGAAAAAAGTGTCTTATGATCAGTCCTCACACTTACAACTGTTGCAGCATCTCCACAGTACATGATTAAAATTTGGGAGCTTAGCAACAGGCATGTATTTATGATGATTACTGCATCCTGGGGTCATGTGATTGCTGTTTGCAACCTTCTCAGCTGGCGTCTGACAAGCAAAATCAATGGGGGAAGTCAGATTTGCTTAAGGACTATGTGATTCACTGAACAACTACAGTGATTTGCCTTCCAACCATGGCAAAAAAAGGTCATAAAATTGAGTGCAACTCATTTAACAACCACCTTGCTTAGCAATGGGAATTTTGGTCCCGGTTGTGGTCATAAATCAAGGACTATCCATACTACTTGTAGATAGTAAGGCAACATCTATGCTTTGCATGAGGTTTCTGAAAGAGAATAATATCATGAATAGGTGAGTATATGTCATATGAATGAGCCAGTTCAGAAGGTTGTGTGCCTGAACACAGGGCATGAATCAAGTCAGAGCAACGTGTCCCTCTGAAATTTTGGGAAAGAAGCTTTGGTCAAGGGGAACTCTCAGATTAAGCAAGGATAAGATCCAGCAGGTCCATAAGCTTTTTTATCAGTATTTTGTTGTCAGCTTGAGAGAAGGGGGCATTAGTCATAAATGAAGTGCAGTTTGTCATATTTGGAGCCATGAAATTTGTGGGATCTGTAGTCTGCAGTTGGAGTTAACAGTTACAAGCCATTGCAGCTGGTTGAGACAGTGCCTCAAGTTTTCCTTTTATCTGCCCAAATCAGGATAAATAGTATCAAAAAGTCAGTTCCTGGCAAGTAAACACTTGTAAACACTTAATGAATAGCTATTTTTTTCTACAATCATGGACTGATAGAGTTGGGAGGGGCATCTAATTCTCTTCATTGCAGGAATCTTTTATCATTGGCACCAATCTTCACTTGGGTTTCAAATGATGCAGGCAAATCCAGGGAAGCCCTGTTTGGCAGCAGCTGGGGCTCCATAACACAACCAGCTTTAACCAGCTGCAGTATTTCTGGGGTTGTCAAATTAAAAGTTGGTGGTTGCCTCTCCAGGGATATAGCCTGAAGCCTTGAGAGGGAAGTCAAATGATAGGGGTTGAAGGAGGAGATGGTTTGCATGCAACCCAGGTCAGCTTCTTTATTTCTCAGGAGAGGGACTTCAGCCAAGTAGGAATTAGTTCTCCAGCTTCTTAGAACAGAAAAAGAGCCAGCAATGAGAAAGAGACTTCTCTGTCTGAAACCCCAAATAATAGGTACAGTCTGAGCAGATAGTATTCATCTACATCAGTATTTCCCAACATTGACAATTTTGAGATGAGTGGACTTCAACTCCTAGAATTCTTAGCAATGGCAATGCTGGCTGGGGAATTCTGGGAGTTGAAGTCTGTGCAACTTAAGGTTGCCCAGGTTGGGGAACATTGGGCTATGTGGTGATGGAGATGGTTTTGACTTATGTCTGGTCTTCAGAATCCAAGTCTGAGACGGGACCTATGGATTGAACCAAGTGAGTGTTCAGAAGTAGGGTATTGTTTAAGGTTCATTTTATATCCCAAGCATTTGGAAGTTTGTCCTCTGTTGAGTGTTAACCTAGAGATGGAGGCTTGTTCTCCAGAACCAGGTGACTCTGCCATGAATCTGGCAAACTGGAGAAAGATTTAAGTCCTTACCTTCATATCTGAGGAGGTTTTCCCTATGGAGAGCTAGCTTTTTGGGTTTTCAGGCAATCTCTTTGTCTTAATTTTGCTAAGCATATTTATTTTCTGCACATTTGGTCCTACCAAGGTACAGTCGTCCCTTGACTGGGCAGACATGAAGCTTTGATGAAATGCCATGTATATAATGTCCTTGTAAGACTCCCTGGGGCCATTGGTTTTTGGACAATAGAATATTTCAAGGGTGAAGCAAAGCAAGTTGGCAAGGCAGATATGGTCATAAAGTAAACAAGGAAGAAAGTGTCGAGTGAAAATGATCAGATGGTCGATGATGGGGAGACTCTTCTCTGCCTGAGGCACCTTGGAAAAGTCTCCTATCAGAGCTACAGACTGAATTGGACCGATTGTTTGCATGGTAGGGATTTCAGTTCAGCGATCTAGCAGGCACTTTGCAAAAGAAATTTATTTAATCTCTGGAAGTAGCAAAACAATTGATGGGAAAACATCCATGCTTTTAATATCCTGGAGGGATAGCTTTGGCTGGGCAGGGAGAGATTGCCTGTCTAGACTGACAATGAATCACATTTGATATGGAGCAGTTGCTTGCAATCCCATGTCTTGAATTCAGAGCCTCAAAATTCAGATTAAGTTTCCACTGTTCAGACAGAGAGGATCTTTATCCACCCTTGTGTTTTCCCACAAAGAAAACTGAAATTCTACCTGAAATAATGTTGTACTAAGAAAAGCTCAGTGAAAAATGTATTAAGGATGCAATTTGAAAAATACGTTTTTGTTCTTTCTTGGCCTAACACTGCTTCTTTTGCAATACTGGTTGATGTTATTTTTCTGGTTTGCTAATCATAAGGAAGAGTGCAGAGCTCTTCAACTGTGTCTTTGGATCTGTAAGTGTTTTTGGTCTTGGGAGATGACGCAGAAGCTACAGCTTGTGTAAAATTCAGCAATTTGATGGTCATGGGCAGCATCTGGAATTCAGGGAATCCTAGATCTAAAAAACTGTTGCCAGTGTATTTCAGTTGAATTCAGGCCAGGACATTTAAAACTTTAAACATGGAAAAACACAATTTTGTTGTACTGAGCTACAGTTAGGTTTTTGATGCTCTTTAATAACTTCATCTTTGGATAAAGCAGGACCAAGACAAGCAAATAATAGGTTGAGCTAAGGCAAAAATATTATTCATCAAATTTATTTATCAAATTTAGACACCGCCTATCTCACTGTTCAAATGACTCTTGGAAATTAAGTTTTGTTTACTTTAGCTTACATTTACATGTAAAGCAAGTTACATAATTATTTCCATTAGTTTATTGATTTTATATCAAGTGGGAATTATTATTTGGTACTTGTTTTGGTATGATGAGATGCCCATATCTTAAACGAATTGGGATCTTGAGATTTGAAAGCCCAATTATTCCTTGCATGTACTGTATCTGCCAAGATATTATAGTTGCTGTAGGAAATCTCTTCATTGCTCACTGGGAATTAACTGAGATATTTTCTTAGTTACGGCACCCTTAATTTAGAGTACCCTCTTCCGTGGCTTATATATTTAGGATAAAATGGATTTAATATTAGTGCCTGGCTATTTATACAAATCTTTGGCTCCAGTTGAGTGCTGCCTACTGTTTTCTAGTTTAATGCTGTAATGGTTGTTTGATTGATGGGGACCCACCTTGGATATTTAGAACACAAAACAGTGAAGATGTATTTGAAGGAAGTAAACAATTAGGAGGGCAAGATTTTTCTTTTTCAAGGAGGAAGTGTAAATTTCTAGGAAGCTGAGTTTCCTAACTTTGCATTGCATTTTGCAAAGCTTTTGGCTTTCTAATCTCATGCCATCTGCATAATGCTGATCAGAAGTACAGACAGCTAGAAAAACTGACAACTGGAAGGGAGTAATGCTATTCCTTTCTTCCTGCTCTGGTGGCCTATAAGATTTTTGTCTCTGCTGTGATTATCATGCTAGCCCTTAAATACAAGGCTTCCCTACCTTGAAAAAAAACCAGACTGCAAGCCGTGTCTTGTTTTGTTGGCTTTCTAGTCCCCAATCATTGATGGCTACTTCTGTATTTTATTTTATTTTATTTTTGCCTTGCCACTTTGGAAACAGAAGTTTGGAGGAGGAAGTTTATTTATTTATTTATTAAGTTAGAGTTGAAAGGCTGCAGGACTGAAAACCATTTGCGTTTGCTTCATTAGGAATTTGTGAGTAGTTGCTTCCTCCTGCAATGGGTAGGTTGGCAAACAGCTTTTTTTCTTGGGAATTTGGCTGCTGGTGTTGACTCTCACATTTGTATATGACAGGGTTTTGGAACCTTAAAGACTTTAAGATGCTGGACTTCAACTCCCAGAATTCCCTAGCTAGCCATGGCTGGCTAGGAAATTCTGGGAGTTGAAGTCTACATCTCTTAAAGGAGAAATGCCAGTAAATGGGCTGGTAGTGTTGTGAAACATGGCAAACTGAGATAATTGTGAACACTAGGCTTCAGATGTCTTATGCAGCCCTTGGCCACCACCCAGAGGGTGCTCACCAGCTGAAGAGAGAACTGTGTCAAAATTTAGGACTGGCTCTAGGGTTTTCCTTCCAGCTGATATGGAAACTAATTGTAAAGTTGTTTTGTGCCAAATTGGCACGCTGACTTATGATTGTGCAATTAGGGTTTTTGTCAGGGTTTCAAACATGGGGAATGCCAGGAATTGAACCTGGCACCTGTCAGCCGTTCAACACCAGTGAGCTCCAGTTTTTATTTAAGAGGAGCACTGTTGTTGTTCAGTCACGCAGTTGTGTCCGACTCTTCGCGACCCCATGGACTACATTACGCCAGGCCCCCCTGTCTT
>JANHZU010003517.1:15535-26140 GCA_032468055.1 Acrochordus granulatus
ATAGATAGATAGATAGATAGATAGATAGATAGATAGATAGATAGATAGATAGATAGATAGATAGATAGATAGATTCAGGTATTCAGATTCCTTTAGAAACGCAAGGAATCTGACTTGGTACAGTGGGTCTCAATTTACTTGCAAGACACCAGTATAGTAGTAACATAAGTAGCATAAGCAATAACAAAGTTGGATATTCAGCAGTGAGTATGCGGCCAGGAGAAAAGGAGTATTATAAGTGTAGAATTTAAAAAAAAGTATATGTACACATTAGATAGAGCTTATGGGTTAATTTGGAATTCATATAGCATGATCTTACAGTATGGGTCAAGCATTCATCGGGATGTTAGCTTGGGGAAAAAAACTGCCCGTGTTTGGTAGTTTTGGTATGCAATGCCCTATATCTCCTGCCAGAGGGAAGAGGTTCGAACAAGTTGTGTCCTGGATGAGAGGGGTCTGCAGATATCTTCTCTGCCCTTTTTTCACCCTCCCACTATAAAGATCTTCTATGGAGGGCAGGTTAGTTACAATTATTATTTTCTGTGGTCTTGACTATACATTGGAGTCTGTACCTGTCCTGCGTGGTTGCTACACCGAACCAGACAGTGGCAGATGCGCAGAGGACAGACTTGGCGACGCCTCTGCAGAACTGGATCAGCAGCTCTGGAGGCCGGTTGAGCTTCTTGAGCTGACGCAGGGACTCCATCCTCTGATGTGCCCTCTTGATCATGGTGCTGTTGTTAGCTGCCCACTTTAAGTCTTGGGAGATTATAGAGCCCAGAAACTGTGCTACTGATACTGTGTTGCTGAGTAGGGGGCAAAAAATAGTAGCTCTCTTTCTAAAATCCACTGTCACTTCTAAAGTTTTGAGTGTATTCAGCTCTAAGTTGTTTTGACTGCTCTTCAGACTCATCACCATCTTTAGTGAGTCCAGTGAATTCTTAAAGGTAGTCTTAAAATCAGTTCAAAATCTAACATGGCTGCATCTCTAGAAGATGGAAAATAGAGTTTCCCACCCGCCACTCTCTGAAATTGTGTCTTCCCTCGAGGAAGACTGTGCTCCATGCCTTTGATGGTGTAAATTACTAGCAGTGGGTTTTTCTCTCTCTCTCTCCAGGTCACATTCTGAGCTCTGTGCAGCCAAACCTCAATGGCCATTTGTCAGAGTCAGCCAAAAGCTTATCAATGCAAATAATTAAATGCTGGCTCTTCAAGGAACACTTGTGCCTGTTCAGCGTGCCCTGGGTAATTGGATATTGCCTCACAGGGATCGTATTTCAGTGTCATAATGGAAACATTTTGCAGGGAAGTGTTGGTTAGTGGTCAGAACGCTGGGTCAGCCGAGTTTTATTTGCGTGCCTGCTGTTGGGCTCCAGGATTCTTGAGCAGATGTGAATTCACTCTCCTTTCGAGCAGCACCTTGGATAATTTAGTGGAATATTTGGGAGAATAGAGGGGGTGGTTTCTCAGAGACTTCATACCATTTTCTTCTCTTCCTTGAATCTGTCAATGTGGGCAGTGCAGCCCTCCCTGATTGGGTGGTCTCCGGATGCATTGATATGGTTGGAAATTCTGGCTAATAGTCCCAGAACATTTGGGGTTGCATCTTCCTTTGCGGTTTTGCTAATCTGCATTACGTACAGACTTTTTGCTGTAGACTTCAGATTTCCAAGAGCTTGGTTTTTATTGGGGCCTGGAGTTAAAAAAATAAGCAAAATAAATTTGGTCTTCAGAAAGCAAACCTAGACTTAAAAAAAGAATCCAGAAATTTTTTGGTGGCAGGTTGAGTGTCAGGTGGCTGTCAGTCATGGTCCTATGATTAGTGGGAATATTGCAGGGCTGCGAGACTTTGTAGTGCTGGAAGAAAATTTTTTTTTTTATTTTCAGAGCATTGATTTCATCATAATCTGCAAGAGTTGAATACATTGCAGAATCGGTAAGTTCGGCAGGGTGCTGCAGAATCCAGCTTGAATTTGGGGTCACTTTGCGCTGAGACTCTCCGAGTCTTCCCAGGTGTTGGCCACAGATTCTCTTTGTAACTGGAGGACTGGGAAGTATTTATAGTGCTTATTATAAAGAAAGAAAAACAGTAAAAAAACAGCTCCTCATCCAACACCTTCTCCACTACCTCACAATGGCTCTTGGGCTGAGAAAGATGGAGTGCCTTAAATTCAGGCAATTAACTTCTGTGGCTGAAGAGAAGTTACAAGTAGTCCTTGACTTATGCCCACTACAGTTGTAATTTGTGATGGTTGTAAAGCAGATTATCATGGGACCATTTGAATTTTAAAATGTTTTTGCGGCCTTCATTAAGTGTATCACCATGGTTGTTAAGTGAATCTATGGTCATTAAGTGAACCCATTGTTCACTCTGGAGTGTTTTTGCCAAAAACTGGAAGTAAACATGGTTTTTGGTGAAAACATTGTGAATCATGGTCACATGATCACAAGATGCTACAAATGGCCATAAATGTGAGCTGGTTGCTGAGAACTCAAAATGTGGTCATGTGCTAATGATACTCAGATTTCCACCTCCATCCCTGGTGATCTAAGTGATGCTGTCTCGGCTCTGACTCGGTGTCTGGAAGCTGTATGGGTCTGGATGGGGGATAACAGGCTTCAGTTGAACCCTGGGAAGACTGAGTGGCTTTGAGTATCTGGGGGACCCAGTTCTGGGACTTTAACAGCTTTAACTCTGGGCGGGGAGGCACTACCCCAGACAGATCTGGTGTGCAATCTGGTGTTCTCCTGGACTCACTCCTCCTTGAAGAACAGATGGCAGTCGCGGCTAGGAGAGCCTTTGCACAACTGTGTGTGGTGTGCCAGATACAGCCCCCCAGAGCTCCCTTCACTCAGTCACTCATGATCTTGTCATCGGATTACATGGGGCTACCCTTGAAGAGTATCTGGAGATTGTAGCTGGTGCAGAATGCTGCTGTGTGGATGATTGTAGGGGCCGATAGAATGGCCATGCACCCCTTTATTCCATGAGCTGCATTGGTTGCCAGTCTGCTTTTGGGTGCAATTCAAGGTGTTGGTTTTCACCTTTAAGGCCCTTCCTGGCATGGGACCAGGTTACCTGAGGAACCGTGTCACCCCAATGGGGATGTCCCACACCACCAGATCCAGCAGAAGAGACCTCCTCTGGATCCTGTCAGCCAGAGCATTTTGGCTGACGAGATCAAGAAGAAGAGCCTTTTCAGCTGTGGCTCCTGCCCTGTGGAGCATCTTGACCCCAAGGGTGAGGTCTGCACCCACCCTTACGACCTTCCAGAAGAGCCTTAAGTCCTGGCTCTGCCATCTGGTGTGGGGCTCCGATGGGGACACATCATCTTGGAAGTGGTTGGTGGTTTAATATTCATCTCCTCCCCCATGTATATTTTTTTAGCTCCCCTCTCGGTCTGGTTGGTTATTTTTAAAGTTTTTTTAATTGTTTTTTTGTTATTTGTTTTACTGTAAGCTGTCAAGAGTTGTTTTTGAATTTGGTGGCATATAAATTTAATAAATAAATAAATAAAACAAATTGACCCTTCAAAGTAGAACTGAACTCCAGTGAAAATCGAACTGCTCCAAACTGTAATGGCAGCAAACTAATGTAGAAAGCTGTGAGGTTTCTCTTCTTCTGTCTTATTGATTTTCTCCCCTGCATAATCAGTTACCCTCTGCAAAACCATAAGTAAGAAAAGCTCATCTTCTGCAGCTCTTACCGGAATCGCCAGCTCTCGATTTCCTATCAAACGCAGTTACAAACTTGGGAAAAGAGGAGCGGGGGCACAGAACCACCTATTTCAGAAGTAGAAATTGTGGGGAGGGAGAAACAAGAATGATCCAGCAATGTGCCAATGGCTTAACATCAGTTTTTCAGCTTCCCTGCACAGTTTTGTTTTCTGGTATCTCATAAGCTTTCCCGCAAGCTACCACTAATTTTAAATTCATTGTGATAAATAAAGGATGACAGCAATAAAATGTTTGGTCTTTTTTAGAGCTTCAATAGAAATGATTTTTAATAGCCTAATTATGCCTCCTAGCTGGCCGCTAAGGGACACTTCTTGCTCTCTTGGTTCCTACAAGATTATATGTTAGAGAATTTAGATGTAATTACAAAAGCAGTTTTGGTGAATTTTTCAACTCTCCTCCCCACCCCTCCAACCCAATAATCATGATAGCTTTGAGAGATTTCCAAAGTGATCGATGATCAGAAGTTTTGGAGTATTTTACAAAACAGAGGTAGAGCTCTCTGCTATTCTCATCACCCATCTAGTATTGGAACATTTTCTTTTTTTAGGGATTGGGACTCAGGTGGTTGACTTTTTTCCAATCTTTGGGCTATGCTGTGTTTTTCCATACAGGTAGTCCTCGAATTATGGCTATAGCTGGGATCAGAATTTCTGTTGCTAAGCAAGGCATTTCATTAAGAATTCACTTCAATTCAGCTCCCAGCTCTACTTTTTTTTGCCACAGTTAAGCGAATCACTGCAGTTGTTAAATGAATCACACAGTCATTAAGCAAATCCAGTATCCCCCATTGACTTTGCTTATTGGAAGCCAGCTGGAAAGATTGTGAATGGCAATCACATGACCCTGGGACACTGCAGCTATCATAAATTCATGCCAAGCGCCTGAATTTTAATAATGTGACCATGAGGATGCTGCAACAATTGTAAGTGCAAAGATTGGTCCTCTTTTCAGTGCTGTTCTAACTTTGAACAGTTGCTAAATGAATAGTTGTAACTTAAGGACTACCTGTATTTGCTGGTAAGAGGTCTGTCATGATCTTGATTGTTTCATACCAGCCTTTAAGAGCTTCAAAAGTAAAGGTTTCCCTTTTCAGTCCTGTCTGACTATAGGGGGCAATGCTCATTCCATTTCATAGCCAAAGAGCCAGTGTTGTCCGAGGATGCCTCTGTGATCATGTGGCCAGTGACATATAGTGACTGTATGTCGAGGTGCATGAAACACCTTCCCACTGAAGTTGGTACTTATTCATCTACCTCCATTTTTACATGCTTTCAGATTGCTAGGTTGGCAGGAGCTGGAGCAAGTAATGGGAGCTCATCCCATTACGCAGTGGCACTTGGGTCTCGAGCTGCTGAGCTGTCAACCTTCTGACCGACAAGCCCAGCATCTTAACTGCTCAGCTACTGCTTCCTCCTTAAGAGTTTTAGGGGGTTTTATTCACCAAGGCTCCCCTATTGTTTTATAGCCCGCTTAACTTCCTTTTAAAGCACCTTTGATTCATCCTCAGGTTCTTCTTCCTTGAATATGTATTTATTTATTAAATTTGTATTGCACCCATATAGCTATCCAAAGCGGCTATGTGTTGGTCTTCTTCTATAGGTTTCCAATGTCCTTCCCATGTTTTTTCACATTCAGTTTCATCATTAACTCTTTCGCATGCTGCATGATCCCAGCTGATAATGGTTTGTTCAACAAACAGGGATTAAACAAGCCAATCTTAATATGATGTGGGGAAACTCTCCATGTTTTTACAATTTCTTCCTCTGTGGTAATTTAGCATGGAAATTTAGGACCTTAACCATAGCATAATTCTCAATAGGTGCCTAACCTCACCTGGGCTTAGGTGTGGTTAATCTTTAATGGGAGACCACCAGAAAATCTAGAACCATAGACCAGACTGAGAATTTGGAAAATATCCTGGGAGCAGCCAGTGAGAAGTGTTGCTAAGGAAATATCATGGATGTATCCATAAAAAAATCAAGTTCACTTTGCAGAAATCTTTAAAAAAAAGGATATTTTTTTGCCAAGTTGTTGGCAATTTCTGGTCACAAGGTGAGTTTTTCAAGAAAATGTTAGAAATAATTTTATTTACATTTTTAAAATAATACTATGATTGAAAGCATTTGATGCATATGATTGGGATCAATTTTATCTTATTATTTCCAGTAAAAGAGATGGCAGGTTGGACTTTATGGTCTGGAACCTAATTAAGCATTATTGATGCATGTTTTAGGAAAATAACTTAAAAATTACCCCAGATTAATTTTGCATGCCGTACAAATATCTTTTCTTCCTGTAGTCCAAAGTATTTCTAAATGTACTGAATATTTTCTATTCAAATTAGAAAATATGAAATGTTCTTAATGAGTTTCAAATAGCCCAGCAAAGCAAGATTTAATTGGAAATTGTAGAGATTCCAACATATTACTCAAGTAAAAAAAACTATTTTGAAAAGATGCCAAATTTCCCTTCTTTATGTATTTTAGATAAAATTATGCTTAGAACATGAAACTATGTAAATCTCAGCATATCCAAAATGCAAAGATATAACAAAGCAATTCAGAAGTTTTAGTTTCTCTGGTGACATGACACATGTGCCCAGGGTTAATATAGTCTTGGTTTATTAATCTAATTTGGTTTTACCAAAAACCCAGCATTTCTAGTTTTTGGCAAAACCATGTCATAGTGAACAATGGGTTCGCTTAAAAACAACCACAAAAATGTAAAATCATTTTAAGGCTGTTACAATTTATGACCATATTGGACAAGCTCCATTACGGTCATAACTCAAGGACTACCTGTATCACTTTTGTTTCCATCACATGGCATGAAAACATACCTTTCATTGAGGGTGGTATGTGCTTAATCATTAATCCAGCCTTGCAGAGCATGGCCACTCTTTCAGATCTTATTGGCTAGGCAGATGCTGGAAACACAATATAAGCGGGTCTGCACCTTGAATCTTGCTCAGAAATATACTGGCAACAAGTGTTCCCTGGTGCATTGATGTGCGCTCGCTACCACTTGGCCTCACCCATTAGATCTACCAGGGACATTGTGCTGCAAATCCCACACTTTTGGGAGCTTTTGGGACTGAAGCGAGGTGGTTCTCCACAGCCCTAAAATTTTGAGACAGCTTCCTCATGGAGATCAGACTCGCCCCCTCTTTGCTGGTCTTCAGAAGTTCTCGAAGACCCATCTGGTTCGGAGAGTCTTCTTTTGATCTGATCTGATTTGATTTGGCCATCTTTTTATTCTCTTTGTATTGTTGAGGTGTTGCTACTCGCTTTGTGTTGGATTTACCCAGGCCTTCAGTGAGAGAGAGTGAGACCCCTCGCTTCATCTCACTTGCCATCTTTGAGCTCTTGGTTTTAAGGTCATTTTTTGTGTGATTGTTGTGAGCTGCCCAGAGTCACTGAGAGTCCAGTCAGGCAGCATCCTACTTTAATAAATTATTATATACACATAATATATAATATACATATTATATATGAAATAACAGCTGCCAGTTCTTAGCTGGTGTTGGCCTTCTCATTCGCATCAAGTTCTTCCCAAGGATCTCGGATGTCATAATGTATCGGCGTGGTAGATGACTGTTCTTTTTTCTCCCAGCTTTCTAGTTTTGGAGCACAGAATAAAAAGCCCTAAACCCATGGTGGCTGGATGGTTTAAAAGAGTGCTTCTCAACCAGTATTTATCAGCCTTAGTAACTCTTGAGGTCTGTGGTCTTTAACTCCCAGAATTCCCCAGCCAGCATGATTCTGGGAATTGAAGTCCACACATCTTAATGTTGCATGGTTGAGAAACACTGGTCTAAAAGACTGAAAACCTTTCAGTTGGCCCCATTTTCTGCATCCCTCACTGAAATTATTCTATTTTCTTTGGATGGGAAAAGTATATCCTTGGGCTTCTCTTCATTTACTGAACATCTAGCATTATTACAAGCAACCTTGAAGCTGCATTACCTGAACTCTTTTGGGCTGAAACCTTGTCCAAAAGAGGGAGTGAGTCCACTGCCTAAAATGTATTTCCTTTTTGTTAAGAAGATCAAAGTGTTTATTTTCCACACATCGCTAAAATCTCCCTCCTTGTTCCAAGACTTACTATTCTTTTTCCTTTATTTTTTGTTGGTCCTCCAGATCTTATCAGTGATCTTGCTTCTTTGATCTTAACAAATTCTTGCCAGACCTGATCCTCAGGGCAGGATCTCTGAGGGCTTGCTGGCTTGGACTTCTGAACCTGCCTCCCGCTCCCTGAATTTTGGATGGAGCAGAAGGGGAAGGGCAGGTAACAATCTTTTTTGTTTCTCCTCTTTCTTGCTAGTTTTTCCCATTTCTCCTGTAATCCAATAAACTGGTTTGGTCCAGTAGTTAAGGCACCAGGGTAGAAAAAAGGAAACTGTGAGCATTAGTCCTGCCTGAGGCATGAAATGTGGCTGATTGACTTTGGGCCAGTCAGCAGACTGTGAGTTCTAGTCCTGCCTTAGGCATGAAAGCCGGCTGGGTGACTTTGGGCCAATCACCAGGAGACGGTGAGTTCTAGTCCCGCCTTAGGCATGAAAGCTGGCTGGGTGACCTTGGGCCTGTCCCCCTCTCTCAGCCCAGCTCACCTCACAGGGTTGTTGTTGTGGGGGAGATAGGAGGAGGGAACAGTATTAGATATGTTTGTTGCCGCGAGCTGTTCAAAAAATAACACAAAGAGTATAAATAAATAAAAAATCTCCCTCTCCTGAAGAAGTCTGCCCTTTGTGCAACAGCCACATCTCCCTACGGGAGCCTGGGCCAGGCCGCTGGAGCCAGAGCAGCCTTTGGGCAAAGGAGGCCAAGGGTGTCTGGGAGCTACAGCCCCCGTCCATCCTGCATGTAGCAGGCTGGGAAGACCAACCGGCTGGTCGAGCCTTCTTCCTGACCCACTTCGATGTTCTACCTTCAGTAGTACTGAGT
The DNA here is from genome assembly GCA_032468055.1 of Acrochordus granulatus. Taxonomy (NCBI): domain Eukaryota; kingdom Metazoa; phylum Chordata; class Lepidosauria; order Squamata; family Acrochordidae; genus Acrochordus; species Acrochordus granulatus. The sequence continues at coordinate 24,217 of JANHZU010003517.1, forward strand.
GGGAGGTTTCCCAAAATCCCATTCAAGAGAGAAATTGCCCCTCTGGCCAGAATGAACCTGTGACCTTAACCTCAGATATGCCAGCAGTCTTCCTTTTACGAGAACCCATGCCCTGATTCACCTATACCTCCTCATTGGATAAAGTGTTGTGTTCCTACTCTCCGACCAGGACCCCATTATCACAAGCAGAATTGCCAAGTTTCTCATTGGCAGCTGTCGCTATAAGAAAGTTTAAGATGTTCTAATCTTGACAAGGAAGTTCTTTCATCCGTTTGTTTTAAATGTACTGTTACTTACTTTCTCTTGCTCTATCTTATTTGGCTTCCTTTCTAGACGCATACTTTTTCACGGGACGTCCTTGGGGTTTTATTGCTTTTATTGCCTTTGAGCCTGCTTTTAGTGGTTGTTTTATTTAGTGGTGCAACTGTTTCGTTGGTCCCTGACTGCACTTAAATAAATAAATAAAAAGATGCACAATTCATCCGACTCTGTATGCACGTAGTCCTCAAACAACTGAGATCACAATTTCCACTGCTAATGAAGGCAGCTGTTAAGCAATTTGCAACTTTTTAATGACTTTTTTGCCATGGTTGTTGTGGTAGTAGGAGGAGAGGATCCAGGAATGAAGAGGGCAATCAGTTTGAAATCTCTACACATGTACAAGTGCCAGAGATCCAACCCCTTGTGAAGAGCATTAGCCATATCTGGGGAGAGCAGGTATGGGCTGGCAGTTGGAGAAATTCTTGTGACCTTGAAGCTTCAATAAACTTTTAGAACTGAGCTGTCTGGACCTGCTTCGTCCTGCCTAACAGTTGTTAAGTGAATCACTGCAGTTGTTAGGTGAATCACACATTTGTTAAGTGAATCACACAGCTGTTAAGTGTATCTGGCTTCCCCTACTGACTTTGCTTATCAGAAGACTGCTGAGAGGATGGCAAATGATGATCACATGCTGCAACCATCTTAAATACAGGCCAGTTGCCAAGCACTTGAATTTTGATTGCGTGACCATGGATATGCTGCAATAGTCAGAAGTGTGGGGACCAGTCATAAGTAACATTTTTCAGTGCTGTTGTAATTTTGAACTGTCACTAAACGAATGGTTGTAAGTTGAGGACTATCTGTAATGAAATTTGCTATGTTCCTAATCCTTTTCTCCCCTTTTCTTCCTTCAGGACATGTTACAGAGGGAAGGACTTAGATAAAGGCAGTTCCTGTACCTCTGGAGACTTCTGATTCCTACATGAAGCATCACAAACCCTGATGCCCGCTTTGCCCCTCACCATGGACAGGGGGAGGAGTTACGACCTGCCATATACGCACCAGCAGCCAGGCAATACACTGTATAGAATGCCCACCCTTCAGACTCCACTTGGTTTTCCCACCGAGGTGAGTGACTATGGAAGATGAGTCCTTGGCTATGATGGAGTAGGTCACCTTGTCAAACTTTCTCGACCACTCCCAAGCCTTGGTTCATATGTTGCATTTGAGCCTGCTTTTAGGATGAGGGCATCTGCAGAAGGCCTTCCAAATTCAATCTCAGCCAACAGAAAAGCCCATCTCTAGTCATGCAGTTGGGTTAATGTTGAATTCTAGTCTTATCAGCCCAGAAGTGCAGAGGGGGCCCTCTTCTGATCACTGAAAGACAATGTCTTTAAAATGCAACAAGCAAGTTACTCTTTTTTGGGGACAGCTATATGATCTTAAGACTTGTTTTCTAACCTAATAATTTGAAGATATGTGGACTTCAATTCCCAGAATTCTGGGAATTGAAGTCCACATATCTTAAAATGGTTGGGAAGCACTGCCCTAAGAAAAGGCACATCTAGTTTAGAGTGTTGAAAATAAGTGGCAGATTTCACCTTCTTAGGCTCCAAGATCACTGCAGATGGTGACTGCAGCCATGAAATCAAAAGACGCTTCT
>JANHZU010003517.1:26240-36980 GCA_032468055.1 Acrochordus granulatus
GGGGGCCTGGCGTAATGTAGTCCATGGGGTCGCGAAGAGTCGGACACGACTGCGCGACTGAACAACAACAACAAATAAGTGCTGGAACTATTCCTTAGTGTGATCCAAAGTATCTTGTGCCACTGAAGCAACCTATAATCCTAATATTTGTGCCCCAGCTTGTTTGAGCTTGGAAATCTTAAATCAGCAGTTTAAGATTTAGCTTTTTTCTAGACAACCCATGACTTGTTGGATCACTGTTGTGGAGATATTTCCTTACCAGATTTCTCAATACCTTCAACAATTCCAAAGCTTCTAATGGAAGAAGTTCTTAAAAATTCAGTGGGTTATTCAAAAGTGTACCTGTCTTGAAAGTAGCCCACGCTGAACTGTATAGCACAGTCAAACATCAGGAGTTGACCACAGGAAGTGTCTTATGATATTATGTATGATGACATAAAATGCTTGATGATTATTTTAATGCCATAAAATGTTTTATCAATTTTGCCAAATTTTAATTCCACGGGAGTCATGGGTTCCCCGATTTTGGATGCATTCTGTAAGTTAGCCCATTTGTGGTATCTTGGCTAAAAAAGTTGCTTTACGGTGCAAAGTTTTGCTCAGTTAAAAGTTAACAGACATGAGAGTTTTAATAGTATATAGATTAAATTAAGGAGAGCAAAATTTAATTGATTTGGGAGTTTCAGTTGACTAGAATTGTAAGTCACTAAATTGAAACCTATAGTCAAGGCTATGGTTTTCCCAGTAGTACTGTATGGCTGTGAGAGCTGGACCATAAGGAAAGCTGAGTGCCGAAGATTTGATGCCTTCGAATTGTGGTGCTGGAGAAAACTATTGAGGGTCCCTTGGACAGCAAGGAGATCAAACCAGTCAATCCTGCAGGAAATCAACCCTGATTGCTCATTAGAGGGACAGATATTGAAGCTGAAGCTCAAGTACTTTGGCCACATAATGCGCAGAGAGGACTCATTGGAGAAAACGGTGATGCTGGAAAAGACTGAAGGCAAAAGGAGAAGGGGACGGCAGAGGATGAGATAGTTAGATAGCATAGTCAGTGTGATGGGCATGGGCGGACACCATGAGGCAGTGCAGGACAGGGAGGCCTGGCATGCTGTAGTCCATGGGGTTGCAAAGAGTCAGACACAACTGTGCAACTGAACAACAAAAGAGTTGGGGTGTATAGGTGTGTCTGTTTTGGACATTATTTATTAGATTTTTACCCCATCTTTGTTACTTTGTAAGTAACTCAAGGCATAATACAGAATATTCCTTCCTCCTCATCTCCTGGTGATTGGCTGAAAATCACCCAACTGGCTTTCATGCCAAAGGTGGAACTATAACTCATAGTTTCCTAGTGGTTGGTCCAAAGCCGGCCAGCTTTCATGCCTTAAGCAGGACTAGAATTCACAGTTACCTAGTGATTGGCCAAAAGTCACCCAGATGGTTTTCATGCCTAAAGTGGGACTAGAACTCACCATCTCCTAATCATTGGTCCAAAGCCACCCAGCCAGCTTTCGTGCCTAAGGCGGGATTAGAACTCACAGTCTCTTGGTTTTTAGGCCATCACCTTAACCACTGCACAAAACTGGTTTTTTTGTTGGCTTTCACAGTGTTTTAAGATGCCCTTTAAAAGTCCTCATCTCCCGGTCCTATTTTTGGGGGTGGCGAGGGAAAGAAACAAAATGGATTCCCAAAATCTCTGCTATTTCACCATATCCTGTAGGTGGGATAAAAAGGCCTTCTACAACTCACTCCAAGCTGATCCATGCTGATAAAGTGATATAAGGCTCCTTCCAATCTGTGACAGTGCCTGCATTAGAGTGGAAACAAAGAATAACTGTCTTTGGATCTGTAGGTACAATACATGTGTCCTTGGTAGGTGTGTTAAAGGCTGCCTTTTTCACAGGGATGGGAAAGACAAACTGTCGGTCCTCTGAGGTAGTCCAGACAAGAAACCAAACCATGAGTATTAACACTACCTTTATTGTAAGGTTATTGTAACTGTATCTTGTACATCTTCCCTCGCTTGCTTTTATTTTCCAGAGAACTAGAGAGGATCCCTTCTGAGATGCTTCCCACATCTGCATTCCATCTGTGGGCTGAGCTGTCTTTTATCTGACAGTTGTATAGGCTGGGACTTCTCCTTCTCTCTCCCAAGGTTGTTCTCACAGTCCATTACACAAAATTCCTGAGATAGACTTGCACGTATGACAGCCAAAACGAATAGAAAAGAGACTGTAGATTCAATTTCTGTCTTGTGGCCTTGGCTCTAATCCTAGGTTTATAATATAGAAAAAAAATCTGCCAAGTTAGAAGGAGCTGAGTAAGTTTTGTCTCAAGAAGACCAGATGAAGGGGGATATATGACCTCTTCCAGCACCTGCAAGACTGTCGCAGTCTTGATCGGTAGATCAAGGCCTGCTGTTTCCTTCTAGATATTGGGACAGAAAAAAAGAGATTTAAGTTCCAAGATGGCAGATTTCGACTAAGCATTACAAAACTCTTCCTAACCAGTAAATGCAGGAAGCTGCTATCTAAAGATGTGGTGGGCTAAAAAAGCAGGCACTAGAGAGCCATTTGTCCTAAGGCAGCATAGCTGTAAGGCAGTTTTTCTTAACTTTGGCAGCTTTAAGATGGGAGACTTCAACTCCCAGAATTCCCCAGAGGTTCACATATTTTAAGGTTGCCAAAGCTGAGACACATTGATCTAGATTCTAATATGGAGCAGTGAGTGGGTTGATCATCTCAAGTGCTCCTACCAATTCTGTGTTTCTGTTTGCCTGTTCCAAAGAATGTGCTCAGGTCCTCTTCAAGTGTTTGGAACAATCCTGCTCAGCAGCAATAATGATTACTATAAAGGTGGTCTTCACCTTACAACCATTCATTTAGCGACCATTCAATGTTATGACAGCACTGAAAAATGTGATTTACAATTGCAGCATCTCCATGGTCATGTGATCAGAATTTGGGTGCTTGGCAACCAGCATGTATTTTTGATGGTTGCAGCATCCAAGGTTATGTGATTACCATTTGCAACCTTCCCAGCTGTCTTCCAACAAGCAAGGTTAGTGGAGGAAGCTGGATTCACTTAATAACCGTGTAACAGTTAACAGCTGTGACCAAAAATGGTGGTAATTGGGGCAGGACTCACCTAACAACCATCATTACCTAGCAATGGAAATTCTGGACAAACTTAATGATCGTAAGTCAAGGACTACCCATACTTAGAAATAAAATGGGATTTTCTTCAGTGTTGCTTACAATGCTTTGCTGTAGATTCTGCTTTGCTATTTCAGTCTGACTGTATGCCCAGTTGCAAGTCTTTGTAAATTTTACAAAAAAGTCCTTGTAAATTTTACTCAGTTTTTTACCATTTTCTTCTCCCCAGAGTTGTTTATTTCAATATTTCTGTAAACTGTTGGCTTCTCTCAAGCCTCTTGCTTCCTAGAGGCATTGCTTTGGTTACATTTGCCCTTGAGTTGTCAACTATGGGTACAGCAGTAGGACTCTGAAATAGCTTTGAATGTTCCTGAACAAACCACACATATTTTGAATCCTGCTTCGTTGTTTTATAGAATCCTGCGTCCGGTTGCTGGAATTCATCTCTGTTTTCATCTCCTTCGTACTCAGCACCGATTTTCCTGAGTGAAAACCAGTAAGTGCATTTGTGTAAGATCTCAAAAAACTAAACAGAGTTATTCCTGGGATGAGAGTTCACTAGGAAATCACCAGGAGTGCTAGTCTAGACTGGGAAATTAAGAAACAAGTGTCAAAATCTACTTTGATATACAGAGATCAAAATCAGTTTGGAACACCTTGGATGATGCAAATAAAATCAAACATAGAGATAAACAAATATTTTTTTAATTTATATGCTGCCAAACTCAAAAATGACTCTTGGCTTAGATAGGACAGGTAGGACAGATTAAATAGGATAGATGGTGACAGACTATCCTATTTATATAAGGATTTTCTTGCAGGAATCTTATATAGGTAAATATGCGACGAAATATGCTATATTGTTATAAAAATATACAGTGGTGTGCAGAGTGTGTGTATAGGTAATCCTTGATCTACAGCTGGTCACTTAGCGACCATTCAAACTTCTGATCCCCCCCCCCCACCGGCATGGTTATATGAACACATTTTGGGTGTTTGGCAATGGGCCCATATTTACAGCCGTTTGCAGCATCCCATAGTCACTTGGCCACAATTTACAACATGTTTTACTGGAACCTGATGTTTGCTTCCAATTTCTGGCAAAAAATGTCTGTTGTGGAGAACTGGTTCGGCTTAATAACAGCTGCATTTGTTTAATGATGGTGGAGATTCACTTGATGACACCACAAAAAGGATCAAAAAATGGATGCAATCACATGGTGACCTTAACGACTGGTATGACTTTCAACTTCAATTTCAGAGTCAATTATGGTTGTAAGTTGAGGACTCTGTGTTTGTGTGTGTGCATCTGTGTATAGCCCTCAACCTATGACCATTTATTTAGTGACTGTTCCAAGTTATGATGATGCTGAACAAATGGTTATGTTTGATTCTTGGAGTTCCTGCCATCCCAGGACTGCTGTAGTTACGTGATGGTAATATGGGCAGTTGGTAATAGGCTCATACTTAATCAGTGTGGAAGCCATCAGAGAAGGACCCAAATGGCTTGGGTAAGTCTCCCCTGCCCATGCAGTCTCCCCCAGATCCTCTGTGCTCATGCTGTGCCAGCCACTTGAGCACTTTTCTTCAGTCTCGCTATGCCACCCTCATGCACCCTTCCCAATCCACCCCTGCGCACCTCTCATCTACTTCCTCCCCAACCCAATAAGCTGGCCTTGGACTTGCAATTTCCTTCTAATTTCCCTACTGACTTGGTTGTAGAAAGCTCACAGGAAGTTGCTTTGCCTAACGACCATGGGATTCAGTTAACGACAGCAACTGGACTTATTTGATCTGCTGCAAGAAACTATGCTTTGGATGTTGTGGTTCCTTGCTTGTCAAGCATCCAGTTCTCTGTGGCTTAATTTGTCCAGGACCAGTTAGAAGAAGATGCTTGTTACTCCTGCTGGTTGGGGAATTATGGAAGTTCAAGTCCACATATTCTGTCACTACCTTCCCTTAAGGTCTGTTCAGCAGATCCTAATTTATCTTTTGGTACCTCTATGCATAAAAATATTTGGTAGTCAAGCTAACTGATACAGGGCCAGTAACTGGATGGCTTCTTAAATCTTTCAAACTTAGGACTGCTTTGAAAGAGTTTGTGAAAGGTGTTTCTCTGTCTAGGTTTGGGAGTGGGGGGAGGGAAAAATGTCAAATGTTTCAGTGCCACAGCCCCAGCTGTGCTTGCAGCTGGAGGGCTGCAGCTGACGCCGCCAATGCTTGGAACAGTGTTCATCCTTTTTTTTTCCAAGAGTATTACTGTAAATTGTACTTTCTGAGCCCTCCAGGGAGATGTTAACAGAGGTTCCTCTTCTACTACTCCTGTTTCTGTTTGCTGCATATTGAATAGCAGATGGTGGATGAAGTTTATTGATTAGGATCTCCCCCCCCACACTTTTCTCCCTATGGCTGTTCTCACCCAGCCTTGCTCAACACCAACAGGCTTAACGTAACTCCAGGTTTCTTTTGTACAGGTTGATATTTTGATACTCTGCACTAAATATTCTTCTGATTATGAGTTTGCTCTATCTTCTGAGCTACTCTGCATAGCCCTTCAGGTACAAGTGGGAAAAACGGTGCTGTGTCTGCACCAATTCCATCCAAGGTTCTCTGGCTACAGGTAGTCCTTGATTTCTGACCATAATTGAGCCTGCAATTTCAGCTGTAAGTCATGATGATCACAAACCATGAAAGTGACCATAGCAGATTTTGCACCATTTTTTGCATCAGTCATTAAGTGAATGTAGTTGCTAAGTGAAAGCTGCAGTCATTAAATGAATGCTGTCATCATTAAGTGAACCCACTGTTTGCTATGGGGCATTTAAAAATATGTAGAAAATATTTAGGGAAAAACATTGTAAATCACAGTCATGGATTGCAAGGCACTGCAAAGAACTGTAAATGTGAGCCAGTTGCCAAGCACTCAAAATTTGTGCATGCGTGCACAAATGTCACAGCTTCAAATCCAGATCATAAGTCTCTTTTTCAGGATCTGTTGCAACTTCAAATGGTCACTAAGTGACTGGTCGTAATCAAGGACTACCTGTACATCAGTCTGGAAACTTCGCTGGTTCTCATCAGCAGTGCAAATGGCTGAATATGATTTTGGCTTGTAATTTGCCAACAACAAACCTGTTGCTGAGCTGGGTTTATCCAGGAACTGGCAGGGAGGGACCTACAGCCAGAATGACTGGAGGTCACAAGCTGCAACTTAGGTCTCCTGAAGAGCACCCAGTTGGGGAAAAACTCTGTTGAAGACATCTTTCCATGCTTTGTTCTTCTTCTGCCTGAGGAGTTCTGGGAGTTGAAGTCCACACATCTTAAAGTTGCCATGTTTGGACACCCCTGTTCTAGATCTTTCTGACTCCTTTCCATTTGTTCTTCCTATGTCCCCAATTGTGTATGGAAGCCCTCCTTCTCACAAGAGAGTCAAACAAGCTTTCATAAAATGGCCTGCCCTGGTCCAGGGTGCCTTCCCTTGAGCATGGTGCCCAGGGCATGCTAAAACAGAAAGAAGCGCATTCTCCAATGAACCAGCCTTGGAGATCCCCAGTCTTCCTGCAGGGGTCCTCATGTGCTCTCAGTCATGCTGGAATAGTAAGCATTGGCACCCTGCCTGGCCCCGGTGGCTGAGCCAGTCACACATCGATGTGCCGTCGTTTTACTGGAAAGATGATGCGGCTTATGGGGGAGGTTCCCACAGGCCAGGCTTTGATAGTAAAACCAAAACTAGGTAGCATGTGTCAAGCGTTGTGGGCAGAGGTTTCATGGAGTAGCCTCACTCTTTTGACCTACAGTTTTTAAAGAGCGGAAATCTGGCGTCAGTGTCATTTTTCATATCAGTCCAGCCTCAGCACTCTAAGATGTGAACTAGCCACTGTTTATTCTGGTTTGCGTACACCGAGGGGATGTCTTTCTTTCTCTGTCTCTTGTTGAAGGAGGATTCGACAAGTGGCTCCTCAGCGTTGCTAGAGTGAACCTATGAGTATGCTTAGGCAACAGATGTGTGGGCTGGAGTCTTTAAAACAACTTAGGAGCCTTAAAGCACTCTTATGAATTTGACCAAGCTGTGCCTTTGGGTTCTCCCAGCCACTGAGATGCCAACGCAATGTAACATTGAATTTTGAAGACTGGTAGCCTCCAGCGGACCTGTCCTGAATTTATCCAGTTCCCAAGTTATCCTCCCTGGGTTAGGGAGAGGCAAGATGTCCAACATAACCAGATCTTCCCTGATAGAGAGCCCTTGTGATTTTTTTAATGAAGGATACAAATTGTATCATCTGAAACAGCAACATTTTTTGCGCAAGTATTTTTTTAAAAAACAGTATAGATAGTCCTCGACTTACAACCAGAATTTTTGTTGCTAAGCAAGACGGTCGCACCCAGTGTAATGACCTTTTCTGCCACAGTTGTTAAGCAAATCACTGCAGTTGTTAAATGAATTAAATGATTGCTTAAGAGAATCTGGCTTCCCCCATTGATTTTGTTGGAAGCCAGCTAGGAAGGTCGCAAGAGGCGATCACATGATCCTGAGATGCTACAACCATCATAAATACATGCTGGTTGTCAAGCACTCAAATTTTGATCATGTGACCATGGGGATGCTTCAGTGGTCATAAGTGTGAGGACTGGTTGTAAGTCCTTTTTTCAGTGCTGTTGTAACCTCAAATGGTTGCTAAATAAATGGTTGTAAGTTGAGGATTACCTGCTCATTTTTGGTGAATATAAATCCACATTTTCCTACTTGATACTTCCTTCCTATCTGTAATATTCAGATATTTTCCCTTTTGAGGATGATGGTTAGCCTCAAGCGACTAAGGCAATGGGGAGCTGGGAATTTTAGAAGTCACCTATCTGTAGATCCTCTGATTTGGGTAGGGTGTGAGAACAGAATCTGCACTGTAGCTTATCTGATCCTTTGGGGGCATTTATGTGACTGATGAGGATATGCTAATATATTTAATTCTGAATCTTTCCTAGCATTTTTTGTCAATGTTAGTCAAATATATTCATCTTTTTATACTTTCAAAAGAGATGAATATATTTGACTAAAACTGACAAAGGATGCTTGGAAAGATTGGAAAGTTATTACAGTATATACATCTAAGATGGTGTAGTCCTTAAATATATATTTTTAGTTGTGGTATTGTATTTTCTGTCTCTCACTTTCTTTTCTTTTGTGCTATATTTTTTGTTTTGTTTTATTAAATAAAGTTCTTCACCCACACCCCATCCAGCCTCTACAGTCACGGGGCAAAGAGCATTCCAACCTGATGATACTTTTTTTCCCTCTTTTTAGGCAATATTTTAATACCCCTTCTAATTTCTATACAAATTCCATCACTGGGCAGCCGTTCTCGGATTCCAGCTTTGCACCTCAAGGCCTTGCTGATTTCTTACCCAGAAATGGCGATTTCCCTCAGGTAAGACCAAACTTTTCTCCTTTTGCAAAGGTGAAGCTCTATTGAAAAAGATAGGTCTTAATGTTGCCCTGTAGGTTTCCCCCTGGCTCACATCTGTCTGATTTTAAAGTGATCAAAGGAAAGGAATGTTTGAGATATGAAGTCTGGCTGAAAATATGAGCTCTGTGTGTGATTTGAAGATGGATTTGGACATGTTGGTAGAAAAGAGAGATGATGGTAGAAGGAGGACCCTGGTTATCAGCTCTTCACTGTTGGCCATGCAAATTGGGCTTGGAGGTCTGCCACCTTTGAAAAGCCCATCTCTGGAATGCAAATTACCAATAGAAGTTTCCAACACTTGGGTGGCCTTTCCATTTATTTTTTTGAGGAATACAAGTAGTCCTCAACTTAAAGCCAGTGACCGTTCAACGTTACAAAATGGCATTGAAAAAAGTGCATCCTCGCACTTATGACCATCACAGCAACCCCACAGTCGCATGATCAAAATCTGGGCACTTGATAACTGGCATGCATTTATGATGGTTGCAGTGTCCCAGCATCACGTGATCGCCATTTATGACCTTCCCTGCTGGAAGAACAAAATCAATGGGGGAAGCCGGATTTGCTTAACAACCACATGATCGCTTAACAGCTGCAATGATTCACTTAACAACCATGAGAAAACAGGTTGTAACATTGAGCACAATTCGTGTCACAACTGCTTTGCTTAGCAACAGAAATTATGTCCCAGTTGTGGTTATAAGTTGAGGACTCCCTGTAAGGCCACATTCTTCAGAATATATCTCTTCTTGGACACTTATCACAACTGCAGCTAGAAGGACAAATTTGTAAAAAAGCATTGCTTCCATCTTCTAAGAAACAAAAGTGTTTGATGTCCCAGGTCTCCATTTATAGAAGTTTACACATGTTTCATTGTGCAAAACTGATGGATGCTGTTTTCTGTGCCTCTTCGGGAAAAACATTTTTTGATTTCTAATTTCAAAATACCTGCATCCTTCCCTGCACCCATTTTTGGTTTCTATCTATAGCTGCAGTGTAAATGCAAAAGCTTTTTCATCTTCTCAGCTTGTGTGGGAGGTATAGTTATGAGAATATAGTTAGGTTGGAGTCTTGTCAAGAAGTCGACAAAATGTGCTACCCACTCAATAGGTTCTGCTGTAACTAAACATTTGATGCCTTTGAAAATCAGTGATTTCAGGAGAATCTGCTCCAAGTGATCCTCTGAGACCATCTATTCACAAGGCTATTATTTTGCATAATTTATATACACATAGTCCTCGAGTTATGACCATAATGGAGCTAAATCAGGATTGTCATAAAACAGGTTGATCACGTGACTGTCCCAATGTTATGACTTTTTTGCAGCAGCCAAATCATTGCAATCATCAGGCAAACAGTATGGTTGTTAGAACCAATGGTTCATTATGGGCATTGTTTTGCCAAAAACCTCAAGTACATGCTGGTGTTCAGCAAAAATGTTGAAAAATATAGTCACAAGACCATGGGATGATGCACACAGTCATAAATGTTGCCTGAACATTCAAAGTATGGTTAATTGAGTGCAGCTGAATGGGAGGCGCAACCATCGGAATTTGAATCTGGGCCATAAGTACCCTCCCCAGATAGGTTGTTAAATAAATGGTTTTAAGTCAAGGACTACCTGTTCAGAAAAATAACATTTATTACTCTTTTTAGTTGAGTCTAAGATTTGAAATTTGGAGCATAATGATCTCATTGATCTTTTGCTTTGACACTTATGAACGAACAGGTTGCAGATAGATTTGAGAGTGTGTAGCCAATTACCTGGAAGCAATTAAAGCTCACTTAAGCTGTGGATCAGGGCATAGTTCCAAGAAAAACAAGTGCCTTTTGGTTATGGTTTGTCTTTTGAATATTTTATGCTATTACCAGGTGAGCTGACAATCTCTGTAGGAGAGGGAAGACTGTTGTTATTGTTCAGTTGCGCAGTTGTGTCTGACTCTTCGCGACCCGATTGACTGTAGCATGCCAGGCCTCCCCATTCTTCACTGCTTCCCGGAGTCTTCCCAAACCCATGCCCATCATACTGACTACACTATCCACCCATCTCATCCTCTGCCATCCCCTTCTCCTCTTCCCTTCAATCCTTCCCAGCATCACAGTCTTTTCCAATGAGTCCT
>JANHZU010003517.1:64470-76558 GCA_032468055.1 Acrochordus granulatus
CAAAGACTACCTGTATAGCTCCCAGCATCTCTCACCTTTGGCCACAGTTGGGAATCTTCATTTAGCAACAGGCTGCTATTTTCTCACCCCTCTCATACAAAAATTATTTGTTTAACCACTGTGAACAGATCATAATCTTACCTAAGCTTAAATTCCTAAGTCAGGAATTTGCAACAGTTTTGGGCAGTAGCCTATTCTTTATCTCCAAAAATAGCCAATATCAAGATACACATTAAAATGAATTAACGTAATAGCTACTATGATTCTTCAGCTAGACAGCAGCATCTAGGTATCCTTGACACGTCTAGAAGAGCTAAATAATGTCAAACCAGGATAGTCCTAGGATGGGAGATCACTAGGAAACAGGACTGTTATTTAGACTGGGAAGTTGAGAGACTATCTGGAAGAAAAGAGGAAACCATTTATGAACTGCTATTTAAAAACAACATATGCTCATGAAGTCACCAGCAGTTGAACTTGGCTCAAAAGAGACTTTCTGTTAGTATATTAAAAATTACAATTTGGTGACACCTTTTAGAGGGGCCCTACTCAAGATGGACAGGGACTGCCAGCATCCCTTGGGCCTCAGGTTCTGCATTTCTGTCCTAACTGTTTGGGAATATTATTTGAATGTTCCTTTTTTTTTTTTGCTGTTTACTTCTTTATCTTTCCATGGGTGTTTGCAAGGAAGAAAGGAAAAAATCTCAGTTCAGCCTATAGCATTAAGTAGAAATTTTCTCCACTCCTGTTATTTCAAAAGTCTCCCCATCTGAACCATAGATATCATTGAGAGAATCAACCCATGCTTGACTGCTGCTCCAGCTATCGGCTGCTTAACACAATTAATACAAGTAGTCCTCACTTACTGACTGCCTCGTTCAGCAACCATTCAAAGTTATGAGGGCATTGAAAAAGTCGGTTTACAACCTTGTAAACTTGTGTGACCTTGTAAACTGTGACAGACTTGTGGCTGTCACAGCAGCCAGTATTTGGATGCTTGGCAACCGGCGCACATTTATCATATATTAGTCAATGTGATTTCTGTTTGCAACCTTCATTGATGGCTTCTGACAAGCAAAGTCAATGAGGAAGCCAATAGGAAATTGCAAATTAGGGTCATGTGACACATTATTTAACAATTCCAGCCAGAGCTGACTTAAGTTGGACATAGTCAGATGACATTTACCCAGTGATGCTACTTTGATGCTACTCACCAGTATTGGAAAACCTTGAATAGGATTTGCCCCTTACATGGCATCTGCCAAGATTAATTGTTCAAATGAGGCAGAGTGTCCTCCCCTGAATATGATTGTGGGGCTCCCCATCAGACATTAGACCATATAGTAACAAGCTGCTGTTGTTATTGCTTATAAGTATCTGCTTACTAAATAAGCAGATTTCTTCTAACTACTGCAATTAATTGGAAAAATGGCCTAGATACTGACATATAGAGCACCTATTCTGTTTTTATGAATTAGCGTATTTTAAAATGTAATTTAGCCTAGCCATGTTATATTTTCCTTTTATTGATATTCATGTATTTTATGCCATATGCTAAGAACAGAAATACTTAGTAATGGAGCTGCTGGTCCCAATCGTGATTGGTAAATGAGGATTACATGTAATGCAATGGCAAGATGCTGTAGGAAGCTAAGAAGCAGCAATAAAATAAATGCATAAGTTAAGAAAGATGAGAGCCAGTTTGGTACAGTAGGTCAGGCATCAAGCTTGAAACTGGGGCTCATGAGTTCTAGTCCTGCCTTAGGCATGAAAGCCAGCTGGGTGACTTTGAGTCAATCACCAGGAGGCGGTGAGTTCTAGTTCCACCAGAGGCACAAAGTCAGCTCTGTAATCTTGGGCCAATCCCTTTCTCTCGTCGTAAGGAGCAGGCAATGACAAACGACTTCTGAAACCTTACCAAGAAAACTGCCAGGACTTGTCCAGATAGTCTCCAAGAATCAACCATGATTGAATGGAAGGAAAAAATAAAAAAGATGAAAGAATTGTTTGCACATCAAAAAGGGTGAAAATTAGATTAGAATAATTTCTTCTGATAATCCTAGTTTTCTCTCTTCATTTGTATGGAGGCTTTGCGTACCTGACATGTCCTGCCAAAATGATGCCTCCAAAGCACAGATCTTCTTATCTCAGTTGCTATGTGTTACAGATTCTGCTGCTGTTGTCTATGTCTACCCTTCTTCTGCATCTGTCTAAGGCAATGTTTCTCAGCCTCAGCAACTTTAACGATGGTGGACTTAAATTCCCAGAATTCCCCAGGTAGCATGCTGGCTGGGGAATTCTGGGAATTGAAGTCCACACATCTTAAAGTTGCTGAGATTGAGAAACACTGGTTTAAGATTAATTGCTCCTCTCACGCTCCTTCCTTCCTGTGTTTCTCCAGGGAAGCAGAGAGTCCGTGTCATTAACAAGGTGGTGAGAGCGACCTATGATTCCACCAGCAGCAACAACATCATCAAAATCAGTTCTGAGAGCAGCTCTGATTCTGAGCAGGGCCTAGAGAGTGATTTCAATTCCTCCCCAGAGTCCCTTTTTGAAACGGAAGATCCAGCCATCAGATGCAGACCCATCAATGGCGCCATATGTGATGATCCAAGTAAGCCATGCACAAATTATCTCTGTCTTCCTTACCAGCCAAAAAGACCTCTCCTTTAGGGCAGGCAGAATTATTGTTCCCTGGTTGCATATTTGAATGGTGGCTGTTGTGGAATTTGAGATTTGGACTGAAATGTCATCTAAACCAGGGGTCCCCAAACTCTTCAGCACATCAACCCCCTTCATGTAGTTTCAGATTGTTCATCGACCCCAAACGTTTATTGTAAGAAAACAATTTAATAAATACTTCTTTGGTAGTGCTATAGTCAGGCTCCAAAAAACAAAAAAGATATGCAGAGATATTTCTAAGTAGTTTCCTTTATTGTTCCTCACTTATAAATAGAAATCTTGCCAAATTAAAGCAACTACAGATAGTCCTCGACTTACAACCACAATTGGGACTTGGATTTTTGTTGCTAAGCAAGACAGTTGTTAAGTGAGTTGTGCCTGATTTTATGATATTTGGCATGGTTGTTAAGCAAATCACTGCAGTTGTTAAGTGAATCACATAATTGTTAAACAAATCTGATTTCCCCAATTGATTTTGCTTGTTGGAAGCCAGCTGGGAAGGTCACAAATGGTGATCGCAGGATCCTGGGACACTGCAACTGTTATAAGTACATATCGATTGTGTCTGAATTTTGACCATGTGACTGTGGGAATGCTGCAATGGTCACAAGTGTGAGGACTGGTTGTAAGTCACTTTTTCAGTGCCATTGTAAATTTGAACAGTCACTAAATAAATTGTTGCAAATCGAGGATTACCTCTACCTGCATCTGAAAACATCTAGGGAGAAGCCACTTTGACCCTTTTCCTCTCAACCAAATGATCTAAACTTTGCTGTCCTAAGCTTAGCCCTCTGGAATGTGGCCCCTCTCTCCTTGGAATCCAGATCACATTCCACCACACCTATGAATAACAGTGATGATAATAGACACAACTCAAGGCCACCCTCGCTGGTGGCTAGCCTTCTACCCTGGGACACACTGTCTCGCTACTAGCCCCCTCACTGTCAGAACTAGGAACTGTTGTGGAGCTCTACAGAGATCCCAAAAGATTGATTGCCCCCAATTGACTTTCCATGATTTATCAACCACTTGTTGAGCCTCAAAAAGCCAGTTTGGTGTAGTGGTTAATGCATCAGGTTAGAAACCAGGAGACTTGTGAATTTTAGTCCCACCTAAGGCACAAAGCCAGTTGTGACCTTGGGCCAGTCTCTTTCTCTCAGCCCTAGGAAAGATGTAGTGGCAAACCACTGAAAAACTTTGCCAAGCAAACTGTAGGGTCTTGCTTAGTCAGTGTCTGAGAGCTGGACACAATTGAAATGAAAAGAAAATTGAGCCTCAGCTATTTATCAAATGCCTAAATCAGGGGTGCCCAACCTTGGCTACTTTAAGATGTGTGGACTTCAGTTCCCTGAATTCCCCAACTAGGTGGCTGGGGAACTCTGGGAGTTAAAGTCCACAAGTCTTAAAGTTGCCAAAGAAGGGCATCCCTGCCTTAAATAGCCCTATTGACCCTTGAGGGTTGATATTGTAGTCTTTGGGGAACTCCGATCTAGACCAACCTTGTGCTTCTGATGAGGAAACTTCAGCATCTATGATAAGCCTTTGCTAAAAAAGCTTTTTATTATTTTGTTTCTATTTATTACATCACCTACAGTTGTTCATTCTCCCAGGATCTCAAGTCAAACTTATTGATTGGAGAAAAGTTACTGAAGTTACTGAATCCTGGATGTGTATCCTTTAGCAGCCCATTTATCACTTAAGGCATCTGCTTAGGAAAGCATTCAGAATTTTGACCCAGTCAATCAGCCTAAATATTATGTGATTCTTCCTCCCACTCAACCCCCGCTCCATGATGAATGCTAAGACATAGTAGAAATTTTTAAACAAATCTATATTTCTCTGTAGTGTAATTTTAATTTTTTGTAGTTTCTGGATTTTGAGTGTCTGTTTTTTTATTGCCTTTTTAATGTAAGCTGCCTGAAGTCTCTCTGATCTGGTAGCCATGTAAGCCTAATAGAAGATGACACTGAATCATGTCTATTTGTCTGATCTGGAAGAAATGCTTTCACAATGCAACGTTTTACAAAACGCCCTTTGTGCAACACAGAATTCCAGAACAATTTAGAACTGCAACGTTTATCAATATATATCTCTGTTTACAAACCCAATTCAAAGAGAGTCACCATTAATTGCAGGGAGCTGTTTTTAAAGAAACAATTCATGACCTAAATTGGCAGGGCTGAAGAAACTTTTCAGCACCAGGTCTTTTATATGCATTTTAATGATCCTGGTATACAGAAAATAAATTAATAGCCAGGACCGCCTTACTGCCAAAAACTTGCAGATACTATTTTGTTTAGAGGTTCAGGGGCAAATGTTTCAATAGATGTCTCATTACCAAACTAGGTAACATCATCAGTGCACCTAGTTTGGTAATGAAATATTTGCCGAAAAACAATTAAGCTCAGAGAGCACTTAGGACTCCACAATTCAAACCTGAGCTACAAATATTCTCTTTTATTGGCAAATGTTTCAAGTCTGGAAAGCACACCAGGCTTATAAAAAGGGCAAGTGGCTCATTTCATTTGGAAAGAAACCTTCCTGTTTTTATTCTTCCCGGCAGGAATGTACTTTCTTTGATACTTTTTGTGACTAGCATCAAATTAAAGAAAGGCTGTCTGATTTAAAAATAGTGTTTTTACCATATCAAATGTAATCTGCAGAGCAGGAGTGTCCAACTTTGGCAACTTAAGATGTGTGGACCTCAGCTGCCAGAATTCTGGGAGTTGAAATCCACAAATCATAAAGTTGCCAAGGTTTGATAACCCTACTGCAGAGTATTAATTTGGCTATATTTGAGAAGAACAAAGAGTTCTCCAGTGTTTTTCTGGAGGCATGTGGACTAGTATTTGATTTTATAAAAAAAATGGGGAAGGATAAAGTTTGATATAAAATGCTCAGAATAGATTTGCTGTTTTTGAGATTTGAGCAGTAGAAGACATCTCCTTGCAGATCCTTCCTTTCAATGAGGTTGGGGGGGTCACAGAGTGTAATGTAGAACTTGTATGTGCTGAGGCGAAGTGGGAAGACAGAGAAGGGGCTGGGCACTCTACCCAATCCCTTGCAGGTAGTCCTCAACTTACAGACATTCATTTAGTGACCATTCAGAGTTACAATGGCACTTTGATTCTCACACATTTGTCACAGTATCCCTGTAGTCGCAAGCTCAACATTCAGCTGCAATTGGCATATATTTATAATAGTTGCAGCATCCTGGGTTCACAGGATCACTATTTCTGATCTTCCCAGGTGTTTCTGACAAGTGAAGTCAATGGGGGAAGCGGGATTTGCTTAATGACTGCATGATTCACTTACCAACTGCAGTGTTTCGCTGCACAACCATGGCAAAAAAAATTTGTAAAATCGGTTAAACTCATTTAACCAATGGAAATCTTGGTCCCAGTTGTGGTTGCAAGTTGAGAATTATCTGTATTCTTTCCCAGGAATAATAGGGAGGAAATATCTGCTGGGAATTAAGTTGCTCCTTTGTTGCACACAGTGTTTTGTAAGGCAGATGTGAATTGTATGCTTCCCAGCCAAAATGTCTGTAGCATTGCACTTTGAATACCCAGAAGAAAAAAATTGAGTGTCTACAGAATCCTAAAACTGATGCAAGCTACAAGGCTGCCTTTACCCTTTCCTTTCTTTCTCCAAAAAGAAAAAAAAATAAGAGCTGTAATCTCTTTCTCATCCCCTTTTCAGGCAGCATCTATTGGCTCAGTTCCCAAAAGGAGATGAATGGATCAGGAACTCTGGAATGCGTGGAAAAAATGAAGCAGGAGTTGCTATCTAAAGTGAAGGCATTGGGCAAAGAACTACCTCTTAACACCTTAGATGAACTGATTGATTACTTTGAAGGCCCGGAACATGTGGCAGAGGTAAAACATTAGGGACAAGAGAGAGAGGAATCATTCCAAGGGTTGTTATCTTGCATGCCTCCCAGAGTCATTAAAAGTTGGGTGGCTTATACTTTTAAATGTATAAAGACATAAAAGATGCCACAGTATTAGCCTTGCTACAGAGAGTTCTTTTGGGGAGTCCTTGGTACTCTCTGAGCTTAGTGGTTTGTTTGCAGACGTTTCATTACCAAACTAGGTAAAATCATGATGAGGAGTGTGAGATTTGCTCCCTGTTTATATACAGTAGCTTGCCCTGCTGGCATTGGTAGCCAGTTCTTTTCCATTCAGATAAGCTCTCCCCCAATTCCAGCTTTTGACAAAGCTGCCCCAGTAGAATTAACTGGAGGGAGGAGAGAGCAGAGACTCAAGAGAGAGAGAGATCAGATGCCGTCCTTCATAGGAGGGAGTCATAAGGTAGTGGCTCCTCTCATTTGTTTCAAATGTATCTTTATCTTTTTGAGGTCCTGGGTTCAGGTCCTGAATGAAAGAGAATCATTGCCTGACAATGGAAAGATCACCTGGATTCTGTTTTGCCTCTTAGTGTTTCCCGAAGGATAGATAGATAATAGATTTGAATAATTAATTCATATGGTTGCCCATCTGAAGTGTATAAGTTTGGGCAGCTAACAATTAAAAATAAAATAAAAACCGCAAGAAAACTACATGCCTGAAATAGCAGCCAAGCAGCCACATATTACAGACAACCACAATCAACACAGCCATGAAACAGACTCACACCCTTGACCATTTTGTCTCTTCCAACGTGTCAACTTCTTCTTCCTGGACAGATGACCGGGCGGAAAGGGCGTGTGGTGCGACGGCCTGATAACTCCGTGGTGTTTGAATCACGAGCTGAGCAAGGGCTTTCAATTGACCACGTGAACCTCAAGGAGAAGGAGCGTTTCATGAATGGAGACAAAGTGAGTGCTGTGGGAAAGCAGGAATGTGGGGAAAGGAAGGGGCCCAACCCTGCAAGAATCATAATATGCATTGGATCCCTTTTCTCTTGAGCCCCCCTTGGCTGGGCAAGATCAAAGAAGCACAAATTTCTCTTGAATGCTCCTCAGTCTTTATTAGCAGGCTAAGTACAGGTAGTCCTTGCTTAATGATCATTAGATGTTATGACAGACCTCCCCACAGCTACTTATGACCAAGATCCAAGGTTCCAACAGCTGCACCCACCCTCCACAGTCATGTGACTGCCTTTTTGGGCATTTGGTAATCATGTTACCTTCATGACCATTTGCATCATCCCCTGATCACGTGACAGATTTTTGGTGCTGCTTGTCAGTGTTGGACATTTTTCCAGTTTGTTGCAAAAAAACACCCATTGAAGAAAATATGTTTGCTTAGCAACCACAGTGTTTATTTAATGACTTTGTTTGCTGAATAATTGTGGTGTTCACTTAATGAGTGCCATAAAAAAAAGTTGTAAAATCAGGTGTGATGTCCTGTCCTGTCCTGTCCCAGCCTCTCACAGTCTGGATGTGAAGTTGGAAGGTCCAACTCATGGCCATGGACCCAATATAGATAGTCCTTGATTTACAACTGGTTGCTGAGCAACTGTTCAAAGTTATGACTGACCCGAAAAAGGGGACTTACGATCTGGTTTCGAAATTCCGATGATCAGGTTTCCTCTACAATCAGATGGCCAAACTTCAGGTGCTCAGCAGCACGGATGCATTTATGGCCATTTGCAGTGTCCTGCAGTCACATAACCACATTTTATGATAGTTTTGCCAAAACCTGGTTTTCAGCAAAACCATGCCCATAGCAGACCATTGGTTTAATTAATGATTGTGGCTTTTGCTTAACAGTCACTGCAAAATAAGTCATAAGTGTCTTTTTATGACCATTATGACATATTATTATAATGGGCAGGCTCCATTATGGTCATAAGTTGAGGACTACCTGTACTGGATTCCCACCCTTGTGTCCATTGCTCCCTTCTTCGTTTTTCTCTTTTATTTCTCCCAAATAGGCAATCCTGTTCCCTTTTCCTGTCTTCCCCAGCTAACCTTCCCCAACCTCCCACACTCCAGATATGTTACAGAGGCTCAACCCCCAGCATTTCCCAACCAGCCATGAAAATCAGAAGAGAATTCCTTTGCAGAAAGCAGCTATAAACATTACTGAAGAAAAGCCTCTACAGGGGTGTCCAACCTTGGCAACTTTAGGATATGCAAGCTTCAACTCCCAGAATTCCTCAGCCAGCACAGTTTTAAGAAGTGTGGCCTGAGGAATTCTGGAAGTTGAAGTCCACACTGTCAAGGTTGGACACCCCTATTCTAGTCTAACAAGGGATCATTTATTTATTTGTCAGATTTATATAGCTGCCTGTCTTGCAAACAAGTGATTCTGAGCGAGGTAGAACCAAGCTAAAAAACAGTTACATTTATAAATAGTAAACAACCATGATGATTATAAAAATATTTAAAAATTATTTAAAAAAGCTAAAAAAGAAACATAGGCAAAGTCATGTTAATAATAAGGGAGTCACCTCAATAATTCACCAGTCCCCTGGGGTCCCCAAGCCAGATGGCACAAATGGGTTTTGAGGGATCTTGGGAAGATCAAACGTGATGGAGCCAGCTTTATTTCCAAGGAAAGGATATTCCACAAAACGTGCGGCACAGCACAAAAGGCCTTCCGCCTAGGGACTTGCTAGATGCAGCTTCCTAGCTGACAGAATCCATAGCATGCTCTCTTTGCTGGATCTGGGGGGACAGGTCATTGGGGGATAACATTGATACTGTTATTTGTCAGGGAGGGGCAGGTCTTCATACCAATTAATCTGTTATTTTAGGAAGTTGTGACATCCCGCAGTTTGAGAAGCTCATCCCTGATACCTGAGCAGCAGAAAAAGTTATTGCTCCTTATCCTCTTTGCATATGGTTGAACCCCATTTGAAAAAAGCCCCCCAAATGTCACTCACTAGGCAGCGATTGGGCCATCTTGCTTGAAAAGATAAAGGAGGCTGCTGTGTTTCAAAAATCCAGCCAACAAAATTGACTCTGTTCTTTCTCTTTCTTAGCTCGTAGCAATAATCTCCGAGGCCTCCAGCTCAGGGATTTCTCTTCAAGCGGACAGACGGGTAAAGAATCAAAAACGGCGTGTCCACATGACATTGGAATTGCCCTGGAGTGCTGACCGAGCCATACAACAGTTTGGTGAGATGATCCAGTCAGCTTTTGTGTCTTCTGTATGACTGCTTGGAAGTGGGAAAGTAAAAGGGAAATATATAATAAAATATTGGGTGCCAGATTTAGCTTCTTAAAAATATATTAGGATGTCTTTTCTGTTTGGAAAAATGGAATTTCTGTTTGACATACAAGCTGCAGTGGCAAGCGTAGCTTGCTGAAAACTTGTGTGTGTGTCTTTGTGTACTAGAGATGAATCAACAGTCAACAAGTCTATTTCACTGCCCTTGAAAAAGGAATATTTTTTTTCAAAACATATTGTACTGATTAATACTTTTTATTGGACCTTAGAATTCCTTCCTCTCTGTTTTGTTTATTTCACTGTGTGTACTCCTCACGCTTTGTCATTGCTTTTTATTCCTGTCTCTGGAAATGGCTAAAATAATAATAATAAACTATGCAAATCATCCAGAGGCACTTAGTTTCTATAGGGAGACAGAGGTTTCTTCCTGAAAACTGTGGGATTTTATGTTAGCTCTGATTAAAAGCTGCAAGTTAAGCTGGCCCTAAACTTTAAAGATTGCTGCAAATGCAGAAATGTTAAGATAATGTCACTAACTGAAAACTGTGCATGTCTGATACATGCCACCATGAAGAGGCCATTTTTCTCAGCCTGGCCCTGTCAAATCAGTGATTTCTAGAATTTGTGCCTCATTTACAGAAAACTTCCTTATGCTGTGAGATGATCTCTTCACTGTCTGGGTTTTCCTTCCAGGCCGCACGCACCGTTCCAACCAGGTGTCTGCTCCAGAGTACATTTTTCTCATCTCTGAACTGGCTGGTGAGAGGCGGTTTGCATCTATTGTAGCCAAACGTCTGGAAAGTCTTGTAAGTTACTCTCTTTTTTTGCCCGAAAGCCTTTTCTTAAATCATTTTCTCAACTTCCAGCACCTTTCCCTATCAATGTTACAGAATGGATAATATTGAGTCTACTTTACAGGATATTTCAAAAGTTAAGATCTGGGAAGCTAAAATGGCTAGGAGAAATTCTCCCAAACTGCTTTCCTACTGAGAACTATTTGGAGTTTTGTTCCACCAACTCCAAACACCACAGCAAGGGATTAAGGGAGTTATAGTTGTAGTCTGAAACATCAAAAAGACATGAAGTGACTGGCTTCCTGCTATCTAGTTCAGAAGCAGGGTATGAGAGATGCTATCTTTTTTTTGGTTTATCTCTAGCTTCTGATCTCCATCTTCAAACATGGATTGTCCGTGTGGCGATCATCTCTAGTCAATTAACAAACATAATTATTTATTAAATTAATATGCTGCCCATCCCTCTCTGGGCAGCTTGCAACATCATGAAACAATATGGAACAATTAGAATGTTGAAAATATTAAAAATATTAAAAACTGAAACATTAAAAGTTAACCAAAAAACTAGGTAAGAGGGAAATCAATACATAAACAGATTAGTGGTGGAATTAGCCCTTAAATAATTTTATTGGCCTGTTTTTTGCCAGAAGAAAATTATTCTAAGCCTCTCAAGAGTGAAGTCAGGCTGGGCTCTTAATCATGTTAGCAAAATACAGAATAAGCCACACTGTTGTGTCCAGTTTCATATGGTATCTTCTTCTTTCAATAGGGTGCCTTAACTCATGGTGACCGAAGAGCAACTGAATCCCGAGACTTCAGCAAGTACAACTTTGAGAATAAGGTGAGGCTAAGTCTGCATCTCACAAAAATGTCTGTCTTTGAATAAGATTTGATAGAAGAAGTGCTATGTATTTGACTTTTTTTTCCTTCATTTTTCACAGCATCTGATTTATGGTATTTTTGTCCTTGAGATAGCATTTCAAACAGGTGTGAAAGGTGGAAAATGCAGCTAGTGCTAAAGCCTTCTCTGGATGAAATGAGAAGGACAGGAGTATAATCCTCAAAATGTGGGGCCCTTGGTGCTCTCTGAGCTTGGCTTTTTTCTTGCAGACATTGCATTACCCAACTAGGTAACATCATCAGTGCTAGTGAGTTGACTCGCTAGATGATCTTACCTAATCAGGTAATAAAACATCTGCAAGAAAACAATCAAGCTCAGAGAGCACCAAGGACTCCACAGAATATGGGAGGCTGAGTGGGGAAGTTGGTTGATTTCCTTAATGTGAACTGCATCCAGCCAGGGTGCTATGTCTGTGTAAGGCCTGATTTTTTATGCCTTTTTCCATGTCTGGAGTCCTTGGTGCTGTCTGAGCTTGGTTGTTTTCCTGAAGATGTTTAATTACCAAACTAGATAACATCAGAGCTGGAAGGGAGGGAGAATTTTTCTCACTCCCTTCTAGCACTGATGACATTACCTAATTTGGTAATGAA
>JANHZU010003517.1:77000-87099 GCA_032468055.1 Acrochordus granulatus
TGAAAAATGTGGTCATGTAACCGGAAGGTGGACATTGCAAGTTCAAAACCAACTCATAAGTCCCATTTTTGGGGTCCATTATAACTTCAAATGATTGCTAAGCAACTGGTTGTAAGTTAAGGACTTTTTGTATTTAACTTTAATCCTTTTTTTATATTTAGTTTCAGTTCTTAGCCTTCCTTCCTTTCAGCTAACCAATAGTCTTATCCACATATCTCAAATTGTTAATCTCATCATTCTTTGAACTTCAGCTGGTTTTACCATTATTAAAATGTATTCACTGTAGAAGTTAAATACAGATATGGGAACAGTAGCTATCTTCATCTTACACATTCCTTATTCTTTTCTTCAAACTCAGTCCTTACAGTGTACAATCTTGTTCGCTATAAGGATTTCTCAAAAGAAAGATCATGATTTCTGACACACCCATTAGGCTTAATCTGTTTGATATTCTGGTGTGATCGACACAAGCTGAATTCTTGTAGTCAACATCGATAAAGATAAACTTTCTTAAGTTTTCTTGCTGTCTCTGTTATTCATTTTGTGTTAGCTGTCTGTGCCTTTTCAAAAACTTGCTAGTTCTTTTGGCATTTCTCTGCCTATATATGGTTTTATTTTCTTTTTTGAATGATTCAGCCAAACTTTGCTTCTGTGAGGAATAACATTGAAGAATTTGCAGTTCTTTTGTACCTCTCTTCTTCAGAAAGTTGGTGGATTTATTTATACAGCAATAAAAACAAAAAAACTGTAAACATAAAACCAAGGATGGATGGATGGATGGATAGAAACAATATAGATAGGAGGATGGATAGATGGATGGAGAGAGAAACAATAGACATGGATGGATGGATGGATGGATGGATGGATGGATGGATGGATGGATGGAGAAACAATGCAGGCAGGCAGACAGGAACAATAGATAGATGATAAATACATGGATAGATAACTAATTAAAAAAGTGTTCTCCCTGTAGCCTTTTATCTATATGCAATCCAGAAATAATCATCTTTTCAATCCTAGTTCAGCAAAAAGTCCATTAGGAGTTACCAGAAATAGCAAACAGTTTATCTTTGGTCAATCCAACTTTATATTCCTGCTTTTTCCTCTGTACAATCTTGAGCTTTAAACCCTTTCTATGGCTTCACAGGATTTGTTTTTCCATCATTCTGTTGTATTTAAAATAAATCTTTAAAGTATTCACCAGCCTATTTTGCAAATCCCCTAAATATTTACCATCCATGATTTCTTGCCAGAACTGTTCATATCCAGATCCTTTTCTTGATTAGTCTTTTGTGTTCCTATTTTGGTAATCTCAGTTTTGTTGTCTTCCATGCCTCCAAATTCTGTGTTTATTTCAGATAAATATTTTTTTTTACTTCTCATTATCTTCTAAAAGTTTATCCGTTGAAATCTGTATTTCAGCCCATATAAAACTCTTTTAAGATAGGAAAAATTTATAGCTGACTTAACCATTTTAATTCTTTTCTGCCTGGTCTTTTGGTTCCCTCTAGTGTCCATTTGCAACCTTCATCAACATATATATTTAATTATATACTTGTTTTTCAAGACCTACAGCAAAAATACCCCATATTTGAAATCTCTCAGGTCTCCCAATCCATGTAAAACTTTCTTCAATCAAAATCCTTTTTCTCCATTTTTTTGCCAATTACATCTATGATTTTAAATTTTTGAAACTCTATTTAAAATTTCTTAAATCCAAAGAAGGTAAAACTCACCAAGTATCAAATTAAGCTCACTGTTTTGAGTGTCTCTAATATCCATAAAGTGGTTAAATTGAACATTTTGAAAAGTGATTAAAATGAATTTGACTGGCTTTGTGTTCTTACGAAAGGCTCTGCCGCTGCTGAGAGCAAAAATATCATCTCCCTTGGTTCAAATCCACAGGAGACTCCTGTTTTATGATCTCCTCATGAGGAAATACCATTCAAAGTAGTTATTGGTAATCTCCCAGTCTCTCCTTCTCTGGAGAAATACAAAAGACTGGGCGATTCATCCATTCTTGGTTCTACATGGTGGTGTTGTCTCTGCTCATCTCAGCTTCCAGTGTGAATCATGAGGATGAGACTTTACAATAGACTTTGGTCTTACGATGTCATCATTTCCAGATCTCTGTGAAGGCGCTAAATTCTTTCCTATGACTAGAAGAGATCTTTTTGACCCTGGAGATCTCACCACATTTGAAAGAAAACTAGGAAAAGAAAAATACATGCAAACTTAATTCTAGTATTGATCATAGTTTTGGAGTGTAAACCTTTGTTCAGAGGCTCCTTGCTTCTTCATTCTTAGTTTTTGCATCTGATACTTTATTTTATATCAAACATAGTTTATGTTAAGACACACACACATACAGAGGTTATGTTAAGACACATGCACAAGCTTCTCAGGTGTGAGATCTGCACTCTGGACCTTGGATAAATCTTTGGGAGTACTGATGTCTAAGAAGAACTAAATGTGGGTTGCCTTTTCCTTGTTTATTTTTTTTCTCACAGACTGTTCCATCACCAAGTTCCTGAATCGCATCTTGGGCCTGGAAGTTGACAAACAGAATCTGCTCTTCCAGTACTTCAATGACACTTTTGACTACCTGATTGAGAGAGACAAGAAAGATGGCAAATATGACATGGGGATTCTGGGTAAGGAGCCAGCTCACATCCAGTTGGTGACATCCATAGGCTTGTATTTCTTTTAAGGGAGATAATAAAATTACAAACTTCTGAGAGCCTACAGTGTTCCTTGTTGTGTGCCATATTGGAGATAAGTTGTCTTACCAGTTCTGGGAAGAAAAAATAATTTCCCATCTTCAGAAAGTATGGGGGGTGGAGAAAGAGACTTAAACATACTCTTCTTGGGCCTTGTGTCAGATCTGAGAATGATTCTTGACCTTCCAGAACAGTGTTTCTCAATCTTGCTAACTTGAAGATGGATGGACTTCAAGTCCCAGAATTCCCCAGCCAGCTTTGGAATTCTGGGACTTGAAATCCAGCCATCTTCAAGTTGCCAATCGAACACTGTTCTAGAATGCATAACAACTGGCAGAGCACTGATGGATCAGGCCAAAAATACTCCCATCTCACATCAGACTGGTCTTCTTCTAGTCGCTAATCAGGTATCTCTGAGAAGCTCACAAACAGGAGGTATAATTCCCTCCCTCCATTGTTTCCTTCTAGTGGGTATTTGATGGCCTACTGCCCCTAATCCAGAGATAACATTGAGTCTATTAGCCCTCAAAAGCCCTTGGCTTCCATGGATTTATCAGCCCCTTTTGAAAACCATCCAAGCGGGTAACCATCTCAGTGTCAGCTTGTTAGGAATTTCACAAGTTTAATGATAAAAATGAAATGGCCCATATCAGTCAAGGTTGAGTTGTAATGCTACATCTGCTTTGATAAAATTCAACAGTGCTCCCCTTAAAGAAAGAGAAACGGGTTTCCAATCCTGTAGCCTTATTCTTATGTATTTGGGATTACGTTAATGGCTGTGAGAATAGCTTTACAAATAAACTAAAATATGCAAGCTT
This sequence comes from Acrochordus granulatus, assembly GCA_032468055.1. Taxonomy (NCBI): domain Eukaryota; kingdom Metazoa; phylum Chordata; class Lepidosauria; order Squamata; family Acrochordidae; genus Acrochordus; species Acrochordus granulatus. Next base: position 80,539 of record JANHZU010003517.1, read on the forward strand.
CTCAAATCAGCTTATCTCCTTGTCCTTTCTAGCCTCCCTTGGCCTTTTTTTCTCATGTTTCCCAAATTGGTTTTGGATGGTAAGATCTTTGAACAGGGTTGTCCCTTTTCTTCCTAGAAACCTGGAGATTGTCTCAATCATGGAAAGCATTGGGATGGTCAGGGAATTATTGTAACTCAGCCTCAGTTATTCTGTGAAGTCGCGGCAGTTAGATTTTATAGAAGAGATGGACTCTCCATTTTTGAATTTGCAGTCCTGCCTACAGTGTAACATTGCAGAACTAGAACACTGGGGAATGGAGGGTATCAAGCAGGGGAAACACAGGGAATTGGTCAAGCAGTTTGTTTGTTAGCAAGAGAAGAGAATATTAGTAGCTCAGGGTTGAATTGTGGAGTCCTAGGTACTCTCTGAGCTTGATTGTTTTTCTGCAGATGTTTCATTATCATGCTGATGATGTTACATAGTTTGGTAATGAAATGTCTGCAGAAAAACAGTCAAACTCAGAAAGCGCTTAAGACTCCACAGTTTGTTTATTTATAAGCAGTTTGTTTTTATTGCTGTTTTGCCCTAGACTGGAATCTTGCCAGACTAAAGTACACTAATCAAATAAATGCTTTGAAGAGTTAGGAATAATCCTTTCTTAATCTCTTCCTGCATACCAGTGATTCAAGGGTGATCTGTCTCTTTGCTCCTTCCTCCTGTTAACTCAGTGCCAGATTTTCCCACAGAGGGAGAGATAGAATATAGCCAATATTCATAGAAATGTGATAGATAGATAGATAGATAGATAGATAGATAGATAGATAGATAGATAGATAGATAGATAGATAGATAAGTGTGCACGTTGGGGAAGGAAGAGACACATTTAGGGAACTTTCCAGCCATATGTTTTTCTCTTCCAATTCGAGATACCACCCTACTCATTCTCCATTCTCACTGCCTTCTCCATCCTTAGATCTGGCTCCTGGCATTGATGAAATTTATGAGGAGAGCAAAGAGGTTTTCCTAACACCAGGCCACCCACAAGATGGCCAAGTAGTCTTTTACAAGGTAAGATTTTGCAAGAGGAGTTGGTTCATAAACCTCTCCTTGGTTAATGTCCACCTCTGTTTCTTCTGTCTTACTGCATCTTTCCCAAGCCTCAGATTGAAGTTTTCCTAGTTTTGCTAAGAGATTCACTTTATCTGCAATCTTCTGTAGTGGTATTTCTCAACCTTGGCAAGTCTAAGATGTAGACTTCAACTCCCAGAATTCTCCAGTCAACATGCTGGCTGGAGAATTCTGGGAATTAAAGTCTGGGAATTTCCTGCTGGCTAGGAAATGCTAGGAGTTGAAGTCCACATGTCATAGAGTGTTAAGATGAAGAAACACTGTTCTACATATGAAGCTACATAATAAGACACTGCTAGTGGCAAAATGTTTTGAGCTAAAATGCTTTGTTCCTATCCTCACAGAAGTATTCCAAGCTCAAAACAAGAATCCTGTTTTTTTCATGCCAGATACAGTTTCATAAATCTCTCATAACTGTTTCTAAATTTTCTTGGTGATCATGTGACCCTGGGATGCTGTGACCATCATAAATACGTCATAAATACATCATAGATACATAAAAAAAAATTTGGTGGTCAAGCACCCAAATTTTGATCATGTGACCCTGAGGATGCTCCAACAGTCATAAGTGCAAGGACAGGTCATGTCACTTTTTCAGTGCCATTGTAACTTCAAACAGTTGCTAAATGAATGATCATAAGTCGAGGATACCTATGCTCAAACAGTTCCCTTGCTTGTTTCTGATCCACCTTTAGATCAGCGTGGACAGAGGGCTGAAGTGGGAGGAGGCCTACGAGAAGTCACTTCATCTGACAGGCCCTAATGATGGGTTCTACCTTTCCCATAAGGTGAGAGAAACTGGTAAGGGCTCGGAGGAGGGCTGGGATGTCCGCTTTTGGGGTGATAAACTTTTTGGGAAATGGACAGGTTGGTAAGTTCCTCATCAGAAGTGAACACCTTCCTTTTAGTGATTGTGCTAAAGGGCTTCGCGGAGGAGGACATTATTCTGGTAAATATTTGTTCATTCAGTCACTTGCTCATTCATTCATTTGATTTGTCAGTGGTCCTGTCTTATTTCTACATCAGTGGCACCATACTACTAATTCCTCTCTTTCCAAGTTCTCTTATAGGGGAACTAAGGCAGGAATAGACTACATGGTGTTTCATTGTATTGTTTGAATGACAGCCTTCACAATCCTCATGTGAGAGAAAGAGGGGCAGAGCCAGGGGCTAAAGGAGGATCAGCCTTGAGTCTTTATGGATGCACAAATGCCAAAGGTCTAACTCCTAGTGGAGACCATTAGCCTTATCTGGGAAGTGCAGGCGTTGGCAGGCATTTGGAAAAATTCTTGTGACCTTGGAGCTTTAATAAACCTGTTAGCGAGAACTGCAGTGATTTATCCTGATCCTCCCTTCCTAACATTTTTTGATGGCCAAAATATTTGGAGTTCAAGGTTTTTTAAAGTCTTTTTAATTTAAAACATATTTTAAAAAATCAATTTTAATATAAATATTCATTGTTTTAAATTTGTATTGATTGTAAGCCACCTAGAGTCGCTTTTGCGAGATAAGCTGCATATAAGCTTTAGAAATAAAATAAAAAGTTGTTTAAAAGTTTATCTGTGATCTCATCCCTCCAGTAATAGAGAATATATAATGCTCAGAGCTGAGCTGTTGGATGCTTGGTGTTCTTTGAACTTGGTTGTTTTTCTGAAGACGTTTCATGACCAGCCTAGATAATATCAGTGTGAGGGAGAGTGGATTCCCTTTCTCTAATCATGTAATCTAGGCTGGTCATGAAACGTCTTCAGGAAAACAACCAAGCACTCTGTTCCTTCTCCTTGTGTATCCTCAAAAACTCGCTACACAAGCCATTTGGGATGATGTGGTGATCCCTCTTCAGGACTTGGTGGGTCAATGCCACCTCATTAGGGACCTCATTGTCCCTGTGCTGAGTCCATTCAGTTGTGTGTGACACCAAGTTCCTAATCTGCAGTACTAAGTTCTTGGGAGCACCACTCTCTCCCCCCACCCCTGAAACTGACTACGAATACTGTACTCCCTGTAGGTTCGAGGCAACAAATATATTTGCCTCCTGGCAGAACAGACCCGTGGGAAGTACTTCACCCTCTACAAGCCGAACATTGGGAAACAGAGCCAGCCAGAGACCATGGACAGCCTTTTTAAGAAGTACCAGCCGGTAAGTCATAGCCTGCTACAGTGATGGTTGTAGCTGCAGATCCATTTTTCTCCTTTACCATTCCGTGATGGTTCCTTCTTGCTGGTCTTTCGTGCAGGTGTCTCCATCAGATGCACAGCCACACTGGGAGAGCAGTTATGATTTCTCCCTGAAACACTGCAACCATGCAGTATGGTAAGTATTGCCTATGAGTGGTTGAGCAAAGGCAGAAACATTGAAGAAACTGCATCACTCTGGTTTCCTAGACTGCAAATGGAGATGTGCTCATACATGTACATCACCAGACATTTGCGGAGGGATGGATGGCTTTCTGATGGTGGGGTTGGATAGAGTTAGAATTTTACAGGTAGTCCTCAACTTATGACCATTTATTTAATGACCAAAGTTGTGACAGTGTTCTTCAAGTGACTTGAACTAATTCTTGCACTTGTGACCGTCATAGTGTCCCTGTAGTCATATGATCAAAATTCAGGGGCTTGGCAACTGGCATGTAATTATGATAGTTGCAGCACCCGAGAGTCACATGATTGCGATATGACTACCCAGAGGGCTTTTGACAAGCAAAATCAGTGGGGGAAGCTGGATTTGCTTAATAGCCATGTGATTCACTTAATGACCACAGTGATTTGCTTCACAACTAACTACAGAAAAAAGGTCATAACATTGGGCACAACTAACTTAATGACTGTATTACTTAATGACAGAAGTTCTGATTCCAATTGTGGTTGTAAGTCAAGGATTACCTGTAGTTCCTTTGGACTTCGAGGCTCTAGAGGTCTGGCCAGTGAAGTGACAGCACCGGAATGGATGGTGGCCCTTTGTTTTTTAACCCTTTGTGGGTTAAAATACCTTTTAAAACAAGGCCGATCAGGAAACGGCAAGTATTCCAGGAATTTTTACAGTTGTGGAGTAGAATACAACTTTACTCTCCTAAAATTTCTCTCTGCCCTCTGTATATCAAACAGAATCAAGACAATTATTTTGTTTCAGTCTCTTTCTCATGCCTCCTTTCCCAGGACTGGGCTGTCTGTTTTTTTGCCCTTAACAGCTCTTACTTTTCTTCATCGGGGATGTACTTGTCCAAAATAGAAAAGGTTGGCTGGATACTTTAAGCCAGTATTTCTGGATACTTTAAGCCAGTATTTTAAGATGTATGGACTTCAACTCCCAGAATTCCCCAGCCAGTCGAAGTCCATACATCTTAAAGCTATCAAAATTGAAGAACACTGGCTTAGGCCTCACCAATCTGAGTGAAGTTAGACTTTTTTAAAATTTTTAAAGTGCTTTGAGTCTCAGCAAGTTTTAAGGAGCTCCCTTTGCTCTTGAAAAACAGCTGCAAACCTAAAAGCACCAACTTTGGGCAAAAAATGTTTGTTCTAGCCCACTTGGGACTTCTCAGAATGGTCGTGCGACCTAAAGGCAGTGTTCAGTGTCCCCCCCCGCCCACCAAATCTCTTTCTAAAGGAGGCTTCTTCTGTAATAAGTTCCCTGCGGCCCACAATGGGAGCCTGGTGCCAACAGAAGCTTGTCCATTTTGGGCAAAGGAGAATGAGGTTCCAAGCTGGACTCGACCCTGCGAGTTTCTTTTTCAAACGGTGAAAAGTTCTTCAAAGCTGAGCTCCCAGCTTTTTTTGAAGCCAGGTTTACAAAAGGGTTGAAGGCTAGTTGGACAGTGCTGCTCAAACTCTATACAAGTAGTCCTCAACTTACAACCAGTTGCTTAGCAAACATTCAGAGTTACAATAGACCTTCTAAAAGGTTCTTTGGACCCGGTTTTAAAGTTCTGACAGCTGTTCTCCCTCCCCAGGGTCACGTGACCTCATTTCAACTGGCCCACAAGGTCCCATGGCCATATTACCATGAGTAGTGACATTTTTGCCAAAAAACAGCATTTACTTCCAGTTTTCAGCAAAAACAGCCCCAAGTGAGCAGTGAGTTTGCTTAATGATCATGACATTCACTTAACAACCATGTATTCTCTTAATGATCATGGTGATTTACTTAAGAAGCACTGCAAAAAAATGGTAAAATTGGGTTGGTCATGTAATGATCTGCTTTATGACCTTTGTGACTTATGACTGTAATGGGCAGGCTCCATTACGGTCATAAATAGAGGACTACCTTTAATGCCTTGACTTGCTGCTATTTAAATCATCCTCTGTCTCCTCCTAGTGGCTTTGGCTTCTGTGGCATAGACATGGATTGATGCTATCACCACAGACAAGCTTATCAGATAGATCAAAATAATTGTGTAATAAATGGCTTTGCTAATGGTCCTCCACCTCAGTTTTTCTGGAGAAAATTGTAGAGTGCAGGAGGACATAGTTGTAAAAGGCAACCAAGCCCATGATTTTTCTTTCTTGTTCTTCTGTTCCTCAATTTCTTCCCTCAACCCACCCTATCCCACAGGAATAGGAACTGTAAGGTTGTCCAGGAGGGAAAGGAGTGTTTCCAAGGGACGCGTTTACGCCACTATTACATGTTGTGCGGGGCACTTTTGCGTGTCTGGACCAAAATCGCAAACATTATGGCTAATATCACCAGTACCAGCTATCTGCAGATTGTCCGCCTAAAGACCAAAGAAAAGAAAAAGCAAGTCGGTGAGTAGAAAACCCAAGCTCTTTCCCTGGGGCAAAAGTGGGATCACCTCAATCCCAGATCCCGACAATTGATTGACAGATTTGTCAGATACTCCATGTTCCTTCATCTGACACTCCAGCCCAGGGACATCCACAGATTAAGGTCAAAAAAGGCAAGAGGTGTTCACGAGAACATGAAACCCTTGTGAGAGATGGTGGGAAGGCAGAGAACCTAAAGGAAGAGAGAGCAGCCATAAACAGCAACAAGACTCAGCACGAGCTCATCTCATAAGCAGACACTCAGCTAGGACAGAGCGTTTCAAAGCACTCAAAGAAACTCTGCCTTACTGAACATAAATAAGGCTTTGGTAATTTTCAAACTTTTGTAGTTACACCAGGGGAGCATTCAAGATCCCGTACAGAAATCTAGGTAGTTCTTTTTGGGGGGGTGGGATATCATTCTTATTCAAGATTTTATTCCAATAATAAAACTAATACAAGCTAAACTTCAAGAAAGAATAATAAGAATAAAAAGTGCTACAATAAGAAAGAATATGATAAAGAAAAAGCGATATATAAAGTGATTTCCATCCTTCATTGTAACAAGTATAGAGAAATTTAATTTCATCTCTTACAAGGTTACAGATATCTTTTCATCTCATATCCCATCTGTTATCTATTAGCAAATCCAGTCACTTATTTTTTTATTTTTATTTTTTTCATTTCTATGCC
>JANHZU010003518.1:2835-15234 GCA_032468055.1 Acrochordus granulatus
CTGGAGCAATAATCCTAACTGATCCCGAGAGCCCAATCTCAAGAACAGCGTCTCACAACTGGAAACTTTTGGAGCAAGGCCCCTGGAGGCAAATAGCATTTCTCGGATGATCTCTGATGGATCTAAAACCACAAAAAAACTTCTCATTTTTTATATTTGCTTTACTGAAGTTCTGAAGAGTTTGCAGATGGATTGTTTTTTCAGTGTATTGGGGAATTACCTTAGCCTGTTAAAGGCAGCCTCTCCCATCTCCACCTATTCAGTGAAATGGATTATATCCTAGGACACTGTCAATTATATCTTCATTACAATTTGATTTTTTTTGTTGATGGAGATCCAATACAATGGCACTGACTCTTCAGCATCTCCTGACCTTCTAGCAATAATGGAATAGTAGGGTATATATTGTAAGGATTTGCTTTATGTGCCATCTTTGTTTATTGCTCTGCTTTTCTTTTTGTAGAAGTTGGCTAATCTGGGGTCATTTCCTTTTCATGCGCATAACATATGTTCACAGATTCTGAGGTGGGCACAGTGGTGAAAGTGGTTAAGATGCTGGGCATGTTGGCAGCTGGAGCTTCTGTTGTCTGCCTCAGCAATCTGCCAACCTAGCAGTTCAAAAGCATGCAAAAATGCAAATAGATACCACCTTGGTCGGAAGGTAACAGCGTCCATGAGCTTTGGTATATAGTCATGCCACTCACATGACCACGGAAGCATCTTTGGATGAATGCTGGCTCTTTGGTTAGAAAATGGAGATGAGCACCATACCCTAAAGTCAGCCACAAGTGGCAGGGGAAACTTTTACCTTCAGTTCTGCCTAGTCTCTTCATGTATATCTTATAAATAAATCTCCTTTCTGTTATAGTTATAAAACCTATTTTACTAATCATTGCTCAGTTTCCACTCCCCAGAATCCTTCAACCTCTAACATTGGAATAATATTATCATTCAACTTCCAGGAATCTCTAATCAAATTATTTTAAAATTGGAAAGTCTTCTCTCAGCATAATTTAATTCTTTCCCAGTTAACTTTCAAATTATAGTAACTGGAGAATTTATGATCCCTTAAATTCAACATGCCACTTCTTTTCAAAGGAAACTAAGAATGGTGTTTTGCTTTGTATGACTATCAAGTTGCAACAACATTTATAAAGTGCTATTTGTTTTGGTAACTTGTTGGTTTTCCAACTTGAAATGTACTGTGCATTATATCATTACATATATATAAATATAATATTTTGTTGTGTTATATAGTTGGGTAGCTGGAATCGTGACATTGAAATAAAACCTTAAGCCAGATACAAATCAGCAGCCTCTACCTTGACGACAGATTAATTTCTATACTCCCTCCCAGAAAAGCTTTTTTCTCTTACTGTTGTAAAATCCTTTAATCCTCCTTTGTAGTGAAAATAAAAATTCTGGAAACTGATAATACGTTGACCCTCATGTATATCCAAGTATTTTAAACAAAATAGTAAATTACAAATAATAAAAAGGACTGTACAATGCACTGGGGGAAAATGTAGAATAAGGAGTAAAACATTAGACATTCTATTGCCATATATTCTGCATAAATGGAAAATCAGCAGAATGGCAGACTGAGACATAGCTAATGGGAAATGAAACTCGTGATCAGAAATGAGAAATGAAAGTTGCTTTGGGTATAGCACACTTGAATGCAAATCAGTCTCATGCTGCAGTGAAGAGGGCTGAATGGTGCAGTGCCACTGAGAGAGTGGGGTTGATTACTGATTAAGCAGGAAAGGTTTCAGATGTGCATTGCTTATAAATAATATGCCAGTGAGGAATGCTGTTGGTGGTGTTAGGAAAGAAGCTTGAAAAATCTGGGAATCATAGAAAACTAACATTTTTACGATACTCTCAAAAAAGTTTATAGAAGAACTTGTGTTGGTGAAGTATTTTTTGACCAATTTTAGTCAAAATCTATGTTTTTACAATATTAAAACTTCAAAATAAATATTGGTTTTCATTATAACCATCAATACAAAAGAAAAAAAATGAAATACCAAGCTTGGGGAAAAATATACCATTTTTTCCAAACGCAGCATAAACAAGATCCTCATATGTATAAGTAATCCTCACTCTTTCAGCGACCATTTGTAGTTATAACTGTAGTGAAAAAATACACTTTATGACCTGTTTATGAACATTTATGACCTTTTTAGCATCTCTCAGTCACAAACCACCATTTCACTCAGTACATGTTGTCCTATGCCTGATATGTGGTTTTTCCATATCTTACAGACAAGAAAAATGAAGGAGAAACAAGTGATTTCAGGCAATCACTCTTTTGTTTGTCCGTCTCCCACCACCACCACCCTATACAGTACAGAGTCTGTAGAGAAAGATATTTCAAGAGAATAAGCTGTTTGCTCTTCTGTACATTGAGAGAAATATAATTGTGCAGACAGCAGGAAAGGCTCAAACAAAGGAGAGATTGCTGACAGAAATCACTTTTTTTCTGTCTCCATCACAGAGTAGGGAAATTGGAGAAAAAGAGATTTCAAGAGAATACTTAAGCTGTTTCAAAAAATCTGCCTCCCAACCTCAGGTTCAATCACATTGCTCAATCACGCTGTTTTTGATATATACAAGACAGTAAGCAGTCACTTGAGCATTCTAACAGGTAGGGGAATGGTTAGTAGATAAACAAAACCTGAAGGTATGAAACTGAGTAGTCTTATTTCTTTTCAGCTGAAAAGCACAGTCATGGTCATATACTTTCCCATTTAGCAATTGTTTTGCTTAGTGGCTGAGCTGCTAGTCCCAGTTAGGATTATTAAGTGAGGACTACCTGTATGCACAAAGACATTTTCTATCCTTATGATATTCATAAGACAAATATCTAAGATGCCTTAGATATTCTCTACCAAAGAGAGAATGAACTTGGAATAACATGATGTATCTGTTGCTTTTTTGTTTCACAGTATTTTATATATTCATATCAATTTCATTCTGTACAAATTTAAAGCATTCTTTCTTTATCTGCTTTCACTTTCTTATCTGTGAGATTTCCAGATGTGGTAGTCAGGTTTGGCAGCAAAAGCAGATGATCATATTCTGATAGATCAGCTATCTTCTTTGGGATCCATGTCAGAGTGATATGTTCCTTATGAATCTCAGATTCTCCAAGAAAACCTCTATACGGATTCAGTCTTCCTTCAGGAGCTGTTCTCTGGCTCCACCAACACATAGTGGCTCAAATTTAGGGGCGCTCAGCCTGAGACTCCAAGTCCACATCTGTTCCATATTTTGAGTTTCTCAAAAAGTTTGTGCTAAATTGTGATTTATGATAGGATAGAAAAGGAAAACTAAGAATTATATGGAAAGTATTTATTTTGATAGGATTTAAAGGAAATACTTATACCCAAAGAAAAAACAAAACTATGAACTTAGATAAAAGATGTACAATGGGATTTGAAATGTGAGGGATGAGTTTAATAGTTATTACCATATAAATGAAGTTTGATTAAATGACATTTGATTAATTAAATTAATTATTCATTATATTTAAATTGAAATGCAAGGTTGTTACTGATTTCAATCCTCAACTATAGAAATAAATTGATTAGCATCTCTCAAGGTCCTACTTTAAGCAATTCTTACTATAAGTGCATTTTAACCAGTAATGAAAGAAGTGAATACTAACTTAGTCTCAAGAGTGTGTTGGCTTCTGTATAAGAATTTTACTTTAATATTTAGTGTGTAATGAAAGATTCCATACATTTAAGCTGATGTCCTAGCTGCCTTCAACTATTTACTTTCCAAATCTGTTAATTATTTTAGCATATTAAATTTCAGAGGCCTATCGAGCAGCAGAACAGTTGATGAAAATGTGTAAACATAATATACTAACAGTTATTTTTGTGTAAGTTATGAAAATGTGGGTAAAGAGAATGAAAGACGAAATTAAAATAAATGGAATGATATAAAACACTGAATACAGAATAAAGACCAATTTAACAGGGAGAAATTCAATATGGAAACAAGGCTTTGCTATATATAGCACACCATCAGAAGTTACTGCAATGTCATCATTGTAAACATACAAAGTGCGTATAAGTGTGATATTATAGGTAAAGATATTAAAATTAGAATGCTAAATAAAAAGCCTTCAGATCACTAAAACTGATGGACTGAGGCCATTCCCAGATAATGATTTCTTATTTAACCCAATAACTGCCATACATGAAAAATGCTATGTTTTCAGACAGGAAAATATATATTTGTGTTCAATTGATCAAAAATTGGCTCAACAAGATGGGTTAACATTTGCTGTGCTTTAGAACTTTCTCTTTGCCTAAAAGGTAGAAATCAGGAAATACTTCTAACTTAAAAGTGTATATTTTTGTTAAACCATACCAGCCCATCTAGGGAATTAAATATATCTATCACATTTTGTATGAGAGAAAAGTCCATTGTATAGTTTACTCAATCCAGTCAACCACAAATCCAATCAAATTTCCTTGTGCTGAATTGACAACACAAAATTGACTACTATTCCCTTATCTCTCAGATAAAAATCTTTATCTCTAAACCTGACTTAACTCAAAGGATACCTACATAAGATTGTATGGCTAATAGTTTAACATTTTGCGGATTGTTTTCATAGAACAAGTTAAACAGAAAAAATTTAAGGTTAAAACTCTTAAAATGAATGCAGTTGCTAGAAAGTTGTACATTTGGAATGGTATTCCAAACAAAAAACTATCTTCAAAATTTTGATATAGTGTGATGTTTTTTTGTGGGGATCTTCACTTCCAAAAATGGCAGTATTTTTGAAAAGGAGACTATACTCTAGAGTAAAAAGATATATTTTTTAGAATGTTAAGGGGAGAAATACTGCATTTTTCCACTTTATATCACTTTTATAAAGTTTCCCTCTAAAAATAAATAATTAAACTGGAATAGATTATATCTCAAATGGTAAGAATCAGGTTAGTAATATCAAGACTATAATAGTAAATGTTTCATTTTTGTTTCCAAATGTGATTTATTGATACCATTTATGGTTGAGGGAATATGCTTCAGGAAAATGCATCTCTAAGCAATATTTATATCTATATTTTATCTGAGAGCAATATCCCAATGGAACAAGATGCATTATACAACCACAAAGTAATATACTCAATCAAATTAGTATGTACTATGTTAATCAAAATAAATTTTGAAAGTGATAAACAACTATCATGTTACTTCAAATGTATCCAAAACTTTTAGGAGTGTCTCAAAAAAACCTTCTTATTTTCTTCAGTCACTAGTTGTATGGCTTTTGTTATTTTAAAATTTTAAAAAGTGTAGATTGTACACATAGATTTATATTGTTCACTGAATAATATCTGTGACAGGAGATGGATGAGATTCCCTATTTACCTCAAAAGGCAGGTTATGGGCTACAAATTTCCTTGTAACTTATTTTGTAGTATTTTAAAAGTTAGTATGTTTTTTATAAGAGAAAATGCAGAAGATTTGGAAAAATCAGATTATATGCTCAGGAGAATGGTTCAGTAAGAGATCTTTAACACAGTTTGTGGCAACATTATCTGATCTTGGCTGAACTTGCAAAAAGCTAAACAGGGATGGATCTAGTTAGTAGAAATTCCCATCAAGTTTGATGGGAAATCCAGAGGAAGAAATAGCAGTGTGAAGACAGCTATGCGGAGCTGACAACTGCAGCTTAATGAAGAGCCAGCTTCGTTCAAAACCTCTGGATAAGGAGAGGATTTATGATGACCCACAGGTATTCCAGACAACTGCTCCTCATTGTGGGTTTAGAGCTCTGAGAGACAAGGGAATAGACATCTTGCTCTAATTACAGTGGGTGCCTTTAAGGACACTGGGTCTGTATACTCCCTTTTCTAAACAGTTTTGGAAATTGCTTCTTAACTGCTTCTCAGCTATTAGAAATCTTTAGATTGACAAGTTTGACAACACCTGAGTTACCTTCAGTCTTGAGTGAAAGGCAATTTTAAATGCAAGAACTTAAAAAATATTTGGGGGAATAAACCATAAAAAAGTGATTAAAACTTTGATTTAAGAAAGTTGCAAATAGACTAGGGATCCAGGTGAATTTAAAATAAGATTTTGGAATTAATTCTAAAGAATCCTTCCTATGGAAAAGTACTTTTGTTTTTGTTTTTTTTAATAAAAATTTATAAATTAGACATTAGAGGGAACTAATGATTACAATTAAACGAATAGAACATAAACTCAACTTACAGAATGAAGCAAAATCAACAGACACATACAGAGAGACTATGTCTGATAGGTATTATGGAACAGAAACCAGTTTTATCTTACAAGTCAAGATACTGAAAGTGGATTTAAGTTGCAAGAATTACATGTAAATGTATATATGGACATGTGTTATATTGGACATATAAAATAAACCAGCTGATGTTATTATAATTAAAAAAGATATAAAAACAATAAATCAAGAGAGTGGCCAGGATAATTTTCGTATATTGGATTTAAAACTTTAACGAATCTCATGAGAAGGCACAAAGAAAAAATGAAACCAAGTTCTATTATTTGAACTGATTAAAGATTGATTGTTAGAAGTAAAAGGAAGAATATAAAGTTGATTTATGTGTTGAAGGCTAAAATAGATATGGTGTTATTTCTAGTAGCCCTTAATGGACTTTTGCAGGACTGAATTTATGGATTTGATTGTAGATAAGAGATGGGATAAGGGAAAAAAATCATTTGTTGTATTTTAAGAGAAGGTGAAAAGTTACTAACATTGTATATATTTGTTGCAATGAAGTATTTATAAACTTCTTTATAGATCTATTTTATTTTCTTTAGTATAGTCTTATTCTTTTTTTACTTTTCTTTCTCTTCTTTTCTGCATCTTCTATTCTTATTCTTTTTTAGTTTCCATTTTTACTGTTATAATTTATTAAAATTGCTATTTAAAAAATACTTAAGAGCAACTGAAGTTGGTGACACTTATTTCCTTTGTGTGTCGATATGTATATCTATTATATCTCTTCTCATCCCTTTGGGTGGTATGTGTCTCCTCAATCTCTTAGCCTGAGAAAACTCTGAATATCCCCCTTTTTGATTAGGGTATATACCTTTATACAAACCTCTGTACAACAAAATTATAAATCTCAGCAAACCAATTAGCAGAATTAGCAGTGAGGGACTGTGGGAATTGTCATTAATCAGTCATAAAGACCAGAAGTTCTCCATTGCTGCTTCAAATACAGCTAAACCTGCTTATGAAGAATAGCATTTCAGAGCCAAACACAATAAAAATAGTAAGAAATAAGTATTAAATTTTATTAGAAAACTGTCCAGGGGAAAGTTACGTCAGCCACAATCCAAGAAAAGAAATGGTTGCACTTAATACTTAATTGTTACTTTGCTTGAATAAAATGGTCTCCAGAAGCAACAATGAAGAAAGGAAATCATTTGGTTTCATTAAAAATGATATCAGTATTGCTAGTGTTCTGATGATTAACTTTGCCAAGTCAGACAGTTTTCAAAGTAATTATCAAGCAATAAGAAACCCCTGAACTGTTGCTATTCTGTTCTGATAAGACTGGAAGAGAGAAAGGAAATAATTTGTTAGTTCCATTGCTACAGGTACTTTTCCCAATAAATTATTTATGATGACAAAAAAGAAAACCCATTTACTTTCTCTTTAACATTTTCAACACCACCAGTTTTTCATTAGTGAGATAAAGCATCTTTTCCAACCAAGTGAAATTTCACAGGAAAAACCAGTTCACTCGCTATCACGGACAAAAGAAGAGGAAAGAAAGAAGGATAAGGATGTTCATGGAAGTTCAGCTGAACTTATCTATTTCATCAGTCCTGAAGTACATCAAGCAGATCATCCATCCTGAAGAATAATATTGAATAAATTGACTATAGTAATTTGGACAGCTTCTTCTTGGGCTCATAGCCCACTTAATATTTAATAACTGCCCAGAAATAAATGAAAGCTGTACAGATCTCTTCCATTTGATGACTTGAGATATAAATAATTCAAAAGAATTCCATAACTTAGGTCTAAATAAATCTGTGCATTCAGATAGGTGGCAAATAAATTTAATAAAAAAATACTTGGACCTTCACTTCTTGATACAGCCCAGAGTGAACTCAGTGGTGACACACTACCTAAGCAATTGCTTCCCATTGCAAAGGCTGCCAGTTCATTCATTGTAAAATTGTTGACAATTAAGAACATGACTCCTTATCTGAGCAATTGTGAGGTCATATTGCCCTAGGATAACATGCTCCTAGAATTGACATCTGCTGTACTCTTGTTATTGGTGGACATATTTACATATTTTAGCATTTCTTTGTTGATTACTTATTGTAAAAGTATTGAGATACTTTTATTGTTTTTTCCCATAAAGGAAAAAAAAACAGGATACTGAGTACATTATTAATGAGGAAACAAATATTACACATTTATGTTGTGCTTTGTGTATTCCCTGGACAGAGACAGTGAAGGTCCTTGCCTAAAGGTATTGTCCTTTTGGCTTCCTTCCCACTTCCAGGTTACACAGCTACTGGCAAAACAATAAAGATGTAATTTACAACAGCTAGTGCTTAAGGTAACAAGCTAGAAAATGGTAGATTTTGAGTTCTAATCCCGCTTTTGATATGAAAAATGGTTGGATGGCTTTGGGCCAGTCACTCTCTCTCAGTCCAACTTACCTTGCATGGTTGTTTTTTTTGGGGGGGGGAAATAGGAGAAGGACTATGTTTGCTGCCTTGAGTTATTTATAAATAAAGGTGAGATAAAAGTATATTTAAAAAGGGAAAGAGTGGGTACACTAGTGAATACCAAAAAACTTAGTGGGGCATTACTGTTACTTTGAACTCTATTGAAACATAACAAGAGAGACTGGTTATAATGAATTTAGATTGCTACTCTTCTATTTCTGTTTCATCAATGGGAAGCTATAAACATTTGATTTAGATTAATGGTCATGTTGCATTAGAAGTAAAAGATTCATAGCAAATCCTGAAGGAACCTGATTTCGTGCATTAGGCTTCAAGGCACCAAACACAAGTTCCACTTCAGATTTAATTCTAGATGTCCTTTCCTTCTTGCACATGTGAATAAATAGGAAATGATTTCTGTTAAAAACATTTCTGGTCTCTACTGGGAAACAATCATCACAGTGCCTAACGGTTGTATGTACACTCTCTAACTCAATTTTCTCAGTATTATTTTGACATGCTCAGTGCTTAAGCCTGATAGAAAGACTTTCCTCTCATACCAATTAAGCTAAACTTGTAACTGCAGTCTATTCAGTTGTCCTTGCTGTTTTGTATTACCTTTACAGTGGAACCTCAGATTGCGAGTACCTTGGTTAACAATTGTTCTGCAAGACGAGCAAAAATTTTGAATAAAATTTGATTCAGTTCACAAGCAAAAACTTGCAAGATTAGCAACGTGCGATGAGCTTGCATGAAAAACCTCACAACTGAGCCGATGATTCTTCTCTCTCACTGCGTAAAAAGCATAAATTAAGTGAGAGTCATTCAAGAGAAAGAACTCCCCAGATTCAGATTCCAGATTCTCCTTCCAGGCAATAACTCTTCTCCTCCTCTCCTCCCTTTCATCTTCCTCACGCCAGCCAGGACTCTTCTCAAAGTGTAAGGAAGACTGACCTTCCATCTTCTCTGTCACTCTCATACACACAATTGCAAAACACCATCCAGCCCGTCCCCCTCCTGCCCATTTCTTCTCCCCCTCTCATAGCATGGAGGCAAGTTATTTATATATTTATTAATCACATTTCTATGCCACCAATTTCTGGAGACTCTTGGCGGCTTACATAGATTAGAGATTGTACATTTCTTTATTTTTACCCCACCCTTCTCGGCTGGCCGGCGATGTTCGTATCTGGGGCATCCTCTGAGACTCCTGCTCTGTCCCCGGGATGGGCGAGTTTTTCATGCTGACTTCGCTGTTCTGTCACGCCGACTCGCTTCTCCGTCGATTTGCTGGCCAGCAATTTTCCCTCCGAAGGAGGTCCCCATTAACTACTTGCATTTTCACATGCTTTCGAACTGCTGGGTGGACAGGAGCTGGAGGCGAGTGACGGGAGCTCACCCCATCATGCGGAGCTTGCAGATTGAACCAGCCAGAATGCCGGCCATTTCTGGTCAACATAACTGGCGGCACTAAGCCACTGCACCACTGCACCTCCTATAAACATATAAAGTTTGGCTTAAGAAGTCTGTAGTGCTGAGAAAGGTGGAAGAGAAGAGACAATAGAAGAAAAGAGAATTGAAGAGAAGATCAGAGAAGAGAAGAGAAGAGAATAGAGAAGGAAGGAAGGAAGGAAGGAAGGAAGTGGAAGGAGCAGCGATGACAGAATTGAATTGAAGAAAAGAGGAAATCAGAGAAAAGTATTGAAGAGAAGAGAATTGGAGAGGAGAGGAGAGGCCAGCAGCAAGGTGGAAGGACTCTTTACATTAGCAGTGGGTATACCATTGGAAGATCTGAAGCACCAACTTAAGAGACAGAACTTCATGGAGAAAACCTACCTATGTGGTCATCAGAGGTCATCATCATCTTGATGGCACATAATCAAAGCTTGACTGCATTATGATGTCAGTGGCATTCCCTTCCTTCTTCTCACGCAAATGTGGTAATACCAATATCTCTTCCTGCTTCTTCTTCTGAGATCTTAAGAAATGCAATGTTCCCAGGATACTTAAGCTTTAAATACAGGCTCTTTGGATACAGGAAATCAGGGAATACAGAATGATGCCTGAATAAGATTCTGAAGAATTACTTGCCTCTGCAATGATTACTATAAATCAAATGAAAACTATGCAAAAAAAGAGAGATAGATCTACGCTAACAAAAACATACACCTTTGAACAATTTATAGCAGATGAGTTTTTTACATTTCGTCTAATGTAAAACGCACATCCTATGCTGTCTCTTGAAGTGCATTCTCAGAGGAGTTGAAGAGAAGCTATTTACATAAATACAGAGAAAGTAGTCTCCCATAGTCATCACTGCAAGACTTTGTGAATTTTTTTTGCTTCTGAAACCAACTGTAATTTAAACAAATCTTTAATTTTAGTCCAGAAACTCAAACTTTGCAGCATTTTATTTACAGATATGAAATTAGATTTGCATAGGTGAATGGAATGGATGTCTTTCATAAGATGAATATACTTTTCTACAGGACACCGATGACAGTTATATAGAGAGATAATATGCATGAATTGGCTGAAATCAATAAACATAAGCATATCTACTCCTGAAATTTGAGGCAATTCAACATAATTTTGACTTAAGGTGTTAGTCTCCAAATTCATATTATAGCATACAGTAAACAGGCTGGGGAATACAGGTAGTCCTCAATTACCACCACCACTATAGGGACCGGAATTTACATTGCTAAGCAAGTCAGTTATTAAGTGAGTCACACCCAATTTAAGACTTTTTTTTGCCATGTCTATTAAACAAAATACTGCAATTGTTAAGCAAATCTAGTTTCCCCCATTGACTTTACTTGTTGGAACTGGCTGGGAAGATTGCAAATGGCGATCATGTGACCATGGGACACTGCACCTGTTGTAAATACACACTGGTTGCCAAGCACCTGAATTTTGATCATGTGACCCTAGGAATGCTGTGACAGTCATAAGTGGAAGGACTAGTTGAAAGTCACTTTTTTCAGTACTGTTGTAACTTTGAATGGTTGCTAAATGACTCGCTGTAAGTTGAGGACTATCTGTGAAAATGTACAAATGACTCATCTTTCGCTGTTATGCTTTCTATGCTACAAAAGAAGGTATATTTTATTTATTTATATCCCACCTTTATTATTTTTATAAACAACTGAAGACAGTGAAGATATCTAATTACTCCTTCCTCCTCTTATTTTCCTCGCAACAACAACCCTGTGAGTATGTTGACAAAATATATTATTATACAGCAGTCTGAGTCTCTCAAAGATGAGCATGGTCTCTGAAGTTCACCTACTAACTTTTTAGAAAGTTCTGCTCCACCAACAGAGACTCTGAAAATACCCTAGTTATCTTCCAGTGGGCATTAGTTGATACTTTACCGAGTGTACACTGGAAGATAACGTGGATATTTGCAGAGTCTCTGTTGGGTAGAAAGTGCCAAATTTTGGCATTGTGGTTTGAGTCATAGAAAAGCCACTTTCAGGGATGCACTGAAACCACGTCACAGGAAGTACACTCCCTTCTCTTAGTGTCTATAAGCATATTAACTGCTTGATCTAGCAATTGCTTACCAACAACTTTACTGTTGGAATCATAAGGGTTAATTGGACTTTATAATTAATTGGGAATAACTTTCTCACAATGTTTCTTGATAAACAACACCTGGAGAGTTCTCTTATCAAAATAATGAGC